>JARHVA010002769.1:2182500-2368662 GCA_037957365.1 Torreya grandis
TGAGTAAATTTAGGAAAGACAATTTAATCAATCTAGAGACAAAAAATTGTACTCTAACATAGAAAAATGTTAAACATAAATAGTTGGTTGATTGATGAGAAACAAGGTATAATTTTAGAATTATTAGAAGGAATATTTAAATGTCAAATAAAAGAAAAATGATTTGACTAAATGTTATTTTAGATATATTGAGTATGAATTCTAGGTTACTTATATAAACAAGTTCAACATACATAAAGAATTAATGGATGCAAAAGGATGTATGAAAGTATTACAAAAACCATGGCCACCAAATCAATAAATTTTAGGTATATTTTTTTGATTTTCACATAAATATGTTTCTTATGAGTATGTATTTCATTGTTTGAACAATATACCTCCACCATCTCAATATTTTTTGAATCATTTCCATCAACCACTCATATAATTGTTTCAATACTAATCCCATTCATGGTGGCCTCCACCGCACTATTAATATTATGTTGGATATGGGTATTCTCAAAATAACTAGTGTATAATTATGAAATTATAACTTTTACACCTCTTGAGTTTCATCCATAATCATGGATTGTAGTAGAATGACACCTGAACTCACCCATAATAATAGAACCAATCTATGATAGTTCTTAATATTATAATAAATATTTCATTACTCATGAATAATGTAATCCTTGAGCCATATCCATTCATAATAAAGGTTATTTCATTGTTTTTTAATTTCATTTTTTTGGCATGAATTAAATAACCATAGTAAACATGTGAAATTATACAAGAAAAATATTAAATGGAAAGTTTTCAAATAGCTCATGTTCTTGGAAAAAATTTCAACCTTTTGATATAATATTTTCAAACTAACATATGATGATTGAGTGTAGTCTATAGGTATTGATGATCAAATTCAACACTATTTTTTGTTTGCTAAAATAGCTTGGTTATAACATAGTCTCCCTAGATTTTTTATTTGATTATAAAAATCATAAGTAAATGACGTGGATCATATTTTGAGTTGATATCAAGACCAATAAGATGCATGTAAAGATTTATTATGAAGATGGTGTTGAGCATAAATGGAAACTATATTTCATGGAGATGTTTTGACCATGAAAATAATATGGATGATGCAATATTCATATGATAACTGAGCATCCTCAAGATCACTTAAAATATAAATGTTTTATAAAAAAGAGACTTTTTTCATGCTTTTATACATAGGCTAATTTTTGGTCAAGTTATCTCAGAAACAAAGAAATTCATAATTAAAAAAAACTTTGTAGTTAATTTAAATGTTATGGAGGAACTGGAATAACCACTTCCTAATTTCTTATAATGTTATCATTTTTTGAAATGTTAAAAAAGTAAAAAAATAAAAAAAATAAAGAAAAAAATTCAACAATGAAAACCCTTGGGTGTTGTTAACAATATGGTTAGAAAACTAGCTTTATGGTTAGCCATGTACTATATAAAAGAGCTTTGATCAGAAAAACAATAAATGGTTTATCAAGGGCAAAAGTCAAAAGCAAAAAGCAAAAATGAAATAAATGGAAGGGAAAAGTTGAAAAGCAATAAATGGATACTTTTCCCAAAAAAGAAATAAAGTTGTACCTGATTAAATTTTCATCTCTTCTCTCTTCCAAAATCAAATAACATTAGACACATCAACATGGAAGAAGCAAAATATAATTGGGAGTATGGATAAGATATTTATTCTATTATTTTATTTTAAAATATAGTTATAACTATTTTAATTACAAATAGGTCCACTTGAAGAAATTTTTGAGCAGGGAATTAAAAAAGGGGGGAAAATTAAAAAAAAAGTAAAAATAAAAATAAAAATCTCCTCAGGCATGAGGACATGCATAAGTCTTAATGTGAATGAGAAGAGAAGGAAAAATTTGAAAACTAGTAAATGAAAACTCTTTTTAAATAATTATATTGTTGATTAAAACATGATATTTTCAAGCACTTAATAAATGTATTATTAAATTCAAAAGGATGTTCATATGATATATTTCAATTCATATTATATGATTTGTAATAAGAAATGGGATGAATTAATTGATTCCTTGAAAATGGGAGCCAATCTTCCCAACTAAAGGTATATTTCAATAAAGCAAAAGATCATTGTTAAAAAATATCATAAAAAGAGCATATCAAAATAAAGTATAAATTTCTGCTACTCAAAATTCCAGCATAGGCTACCATGATGAAACAAGATTATGAACATTTTAAAATATAGAAATTGTTTATTTTGGATAAAATAAGTGGACTGATTTCTATCAAGAATATGGTTGTAATAAATGATTAAGAAATCTAATTCTATAGGGAAAATAGTATCATACATGAGTTTAAGTGTGAGAGAATGATGATGCCATAAAATGGCTCGTTATATCATCAAACGACACCATTTTATCTTACATAAATCATGCTATAAAAGTGGACTTATATGTAGTTTTAAGAACTTATGTTTGGTTTATAATGAAATATATAAATATATCTAGTCTATTATTTAGAATTCATTGTAGTAACATTGTTAAATTTTATTAATTTTTTAGAGAAATAATGTCAAATTTTGTACATGTAGTCTAAAATAAGTCATCAATGAAGATAATAAAGTTTGAAGTTCTCAAATACTAAATCAAGAACAATCTTCATATAGCTCTGGAGATCTTGGTAGATTTAGAGTCTCATATAAATCATCTCCCAGTTTATTTAGTTGATTTTGATATGGACGTACTATTTGTGCAAGATCAAACAAGGCATACAAATAACTTTGTATCAACCAAACATAAGACTTATTTTTTTCTGTTGGTTTGTTTGATGTTTTGGTTATGAATTTGTAAGGGAAAAATTTAATGGTTAAATAAAAAATAAAAATAGTCATCAATAGTATATATAAACATGAATCTAATTGCATATTTGTATTCTTATTTAAAAATTAGACAATTTAAAAAAAAGAATCATTTTGACCCAAGTTTGTATGCAAAATTTATGAGAATTTCAGCTGGCTCTATACATGTATAATAATGGCTCTAGAGTCCATAAATCTAACTCCGAAGTCCATCAATATAGCTCCATAATTGCATACAATTGGACCCAAATATGTTTATAATGGATTTGGGGTTTAGAATACTAAATCAAACATTATGAAATGTTTTGTGATGCATTTTATACATGAAACTAAAAATAGACATAAACAAATATAGAAGCCTAAAACCAAGGAGACATGAAACTTTTAGTTTGATTAAATGAAAGTATTGATGTCCCAATCATAGTGTGTCAAAATTTCCCATAATGGTGTTATATATAAGGTTCAAAGTGACACTAACCCTTGAAATTTAGAACAATTCTAATAATGTAGTGTATTTAAAATACCTACCTTTATGTAGATGATACTTTGTGATTATGTAGCACCTCAATCTTGTAAACTTGGAAAACTCAAACTTTGGTTGTTCCTCTTAGTTTTACGCATGCCTTACTTTCATAAGCCTCACATTTAATATATTTTATTACCCTTTGCCTATATCTTAGTCTAAATAACCTCATATTTATTAGGTAGACATCCCATATAGACCAAAATGTTTAAAATATAATTATATTACACCTCTACAAGTTTTGAATCTATGCCTACTCTCTTACTCCCTAGACACCGTTGAAGATAGACAATAGCATTAATGCTACTATCCTAAATTGATGCAAGTGTCTAGTGCCCTAAAGTCATCTAATTTTTAAATGAAATATATTATAATGGTTGGAAGAATTACTTTAATGCATGTTATTACTCCAAAAGGATTGATATAAATACAATATAAACCCTCATTCATTCCTCACTTATGAATACCTATTTATTAGACCAAAAAGAACACTCAATAAGAACTCAAGTTACCAAAAAAAATTCTATTCTACCCTATTCTAATATAAATCAAAGGAACAAACCCACTATAATTTTGAAGTACTAAAGGATTAGTCATAAGGTCATATTTGTCATGTTACAAGCTAGCTCACTATTGTATCTGATTTACACACATTGCATGATTCACACACAAGCCACTAGGAAAGGGAGAACTACATGAGTTTGAGGTCTTGTTTTGGAGTATTGGCTATTTAGGTAGCACCCTTTGATAGTGGGGTCATTTTGGGTTATTTCAACACCTTGTTCTCACTAACCCATTTTTATCAAAGGTTACTTTCAAGATAGAAAGATAGGGCTTTACCATTTCACCAAGAGTCATAGTCCATGACCCAAATATAAATACACTAGAGTAAACCAAATCTAGAAGCATCTAGGTGGTTTCATCAAATTTCAATTGATATTTTATAAAAAAAACTATAATCAAAATTAGACACTAGTGTTTGTGCAACCATGCTACACTAATGAAATTATCTAAAGAACTAGATATACTAGATCTAAAATATGATTGTTGATCTAGAATTGTCTTCCTACCTAGTTTCTACCTATACTAGATCCAGATATGCATTAACATTAAAATTAATTACTCTCTTTTATGTCATTTATATATCTATCATAGTTGTAATTTTTATTAATATCTTATATTGGTTTAATAAATTCAACATATGGTCCATCTAAGTTTAAACATTAATTACATTTATGTAGATTTGATAGTTGTTGATGTTTAAAATTGTGCTTGTTTCTAACACCAACAATGGGAAGTTTCAAGATGTGGGACTTGCGACTTGAAACAACCTCCATATTTTTAAGAAGTTGGTCTCTTCTTTATATCAAGTGTATACTAGGAAAAGGGATAGGAATTTTAACATAGACACAAATGCAAGAAAGAAAATCTAACTATGGTGATGTGCCTGAATGTAATTTGACCTTAATCCTAAGCATAGTGAGACTATATGTAATATTCAATTAAATTTAAGAGCAAACAAGTGCATGATCAATGCAAAAGATGGATACAATAGAAATAGAGGCTCATAGCATTGACAGCTTTTGCAGTGACGCATAAAATATCAACAAAGGCATAGGGTTCAATCTTCTTATTTGAATTCTCCAGTCACATAAGAGGCACAAAAACATGCATAGTTACATAAACCTTCCAACTCAAGAAAATAGAACAAAGTCAAATGATATTACTAATCACAGCTCTAAAAATTCTAAAACTCTTGACAACACAGCCCAGACTACTTTTGTAATGACATAGAAAGTATCCACAAAGGCACATGATTCAATCTTATTAATTCTCCAGTCACATAAGAGGCACAAAAACAAGCAACGTTACATAAACTTTCCAACTTAAGAAAATAGAACAAAGGCAAATGATATTCCTAGTCACAACTCTAGAAAGTCTAAACTCTTGATAATAATTCTCTCAAAAAATTCTCTCTAGTATCTCCTTATGATTCAGTGATCTTTGCACCCTTATTTATAGCCTTAGATTCACTCCAAATTGTCTGCTTGTTCCCAATCTAATGGCCCAACTGAAATCTAATTGAACTAGAAGTGTCTAACCAAATATATTCCTTAGATTCTGAAATGCTTTGTCTTCTAGTAGTTCATTGGCTAAAACAGATCGCAGGACACTTCCTTCTCTTAAACAGAAGATAACACTTAGCCAATTCCTTAAAAACCTTCTCATTACTTTAGGAGACACTGGAGGATGGCACTTGGTTGGTTCCACAACACCTACTAAAGACACACGGCACTTTTTATGTAATTTATACTCCTTTTATGTCTTTGCTTATGAGTGTTTTGCCTTTGACACCTGTCGCAATCTGCTTCCTCAAAACTTTAACAGCTTAAAAGAAAATAAGACCCACAACCTTTCTTACCCAAAAAACTTGAAAAGGAGCATAGGGACAAGTGGCAATTTCTGCTTTCCTCAATAAAAGACACGTGGCAATCTCTACTTTACTTAACTGGGGTTATGTGGTGGTCTCCACTTCTTTTAGCTACCTTTTTAGAAACTTGTAGAAGGTGACACGTGGTGGTCTCTGCTTTACTCTATTTATATCATAGAAATAATCGGGTCTCATTTCATATTTACATAGACAACGACACCTGGCAGCTTTCGCTTGCTTTAGAAACAAAACTTGAGACCCACCATAGTCTTTGTTATATCAGTAAAGCAAAATGAAGATAATTCAGATCTCGACATGTGGTGGCTTTTGCCTCTTTTATTGGGATACATGGCATCCTCTGTCACTTTTAGAAAAACAAATTGAAGCCTTCCATGATTGCCACTTTGCACTTTCTGCCTAATCTTGATACTTAGCTTTTTGAAACCTTCCACTAAAAAGAGATTTGAAATGTGGATGCTGACACTTGGTGTGTTCTGCTGAGTTACTATGGGACACATGGCATGTTTTGTGGCCTTAATGAAATTATGGAAAGTGTCTTAGAAAATGACACTTGGCATCTTCTGTTTGACTTCAACACTTAGAGAAAAATGAATCAAAAGGAAATTAGAGCCCGCACTCTATTTCAAAACTTTGACATCTCAAACCAAAGTATGTGGGGTTAGCAATCTAGATCATGCACTGCTAAAAATTAGAATGAAACGTAGAGTATTTTTTACTCTACAATAGTATACCATTGCGCCTTATCATTTTGATATCCTTAACCATATCTACCTAAGTAGGATTAATTAATCCAAATTAGGGTTAGAAAATTGGTGGACTTGATCCATGTGAATATGCAATTTTTTATGATCTATGGCTTCTAATCCTCATAGGGTTTCATCTTGCTATGATGTATTTTTAGATTTGATGTTTTACCCTAGGGTTTTACCTCCTTTACTGATGAAAGTTCCATGTACAAATGATTTCAAGTGGATTATTCATTGATCATCACATTTCATTCTTCAAATAGGTTCATTTACAAATTACTTAGATTTATTTTATACTTATATTTTTATATGAAAAAACTTCTTTTTGTTTGCCAAAATTTAGTACGGATTTTTTAATTTTTGTAATTTACTATTTTTAGTAAATATTAGGATAGAAGGCTAATGGTGAACTTATATTTAAATTAATTAATGTATTTCCTCAAAAATAATAATTTATTAAAAAACTTCTCATATCTCTAAACAATATTCCTAATTTATTTGAATTAATGTTTCTTTATGTAGAATATTATAGGGTTTGCCTAAAAAGCATTCATAATTATTTGGCCTATTTTAGATTCATATTAGATTAAAATTCAAATTCCTTAGAACTTTTTCATAAATATGTTGATATAGACAAAAACCTCTTTCATTTTGCCAAAATATTTTGTGTATTTTAAACATTTTACTAGTTTAAGTAAATTTAGATATATGTCTTACATATACTTTTGTTTCATTATTTTTATAGGTTTATCTCATTTCCTATTTTTACAAAAAAAACCTATATTATATTTCCGAAACACATAGTAGATATCTTGAAATATCTATATCATTACTATAATGATTGATTGTTCTTTAGCATTTATTTCCCTTGCTTATCCTATTCTAATATCCATTTTTTAGACATTTCAAATGGATAATACTAAGCTTACTCCTCCTAACCCTAAGGAGGGTGATAGATATCATCCCTATAACCAAGTTCATACTATCACCCCTTCAAATGAAAATGTGGATCATCCTATTATGCCAAAAGAGGGTAACCATAAAACCTTACAAGATCAAATTGACAATATGAACAAGTTAGTAAAAGAGTTACAATAGCAAAATCAGTCCCTAAATTCAAATATTATTTTATTATAAAATCATATTTCATATGCAAGTAACCCAAAATATTCTATTTTGAACCATGTGTGTGCATCTTCACATACCAATTATGTGCTTAATAAGAATCAATCTTGGAAACCAAAACCAATGTCACCTAATAACAATGATATTAAAAGTGAAAAAAAGCCTACTAAGACATCAAGTGATATTTCAAGGGAAATTATTATAAATGATTCAATCAAATTATCTCATATGCATCATATACAAAAATCCAAATACTATTGTGCATATCACAGAATGCATGGTCACCATACAAATTATTATTTTACATTGAAAAGAAAGATACAAACAATAAATTGTCCCAAAGTAAAGAAGTCTAATGAATAAAAGTGGTACCAAAGGACCTTCCAAAATAAAAGGAGAAACCTTTACCAAATCAACCTCAAAATTCAAATGATGTATCATTAAAGGTGCATGATATTTCACATTATGTGTAAGTTTCCAATTCTCCAAATTCTCCAAAAGACATACTAACTATTCCAAAGAATGATCTAAAGAAACAAATTCTAAATGAAAAATCCCAAATGCTAATGTTATATAATGATCAAAATATATCCTTTTATAATGAGAAAGACATGATGTATAAAGTATTTCTAGTTTATATCCCACATGTTTCCAATGATGAAAACAAACAAGAAACATTCATTTCCAAGAAAGATGTTCCAACCTATGGTATGGTTGGTTTTTCATACATGGATACTCTAATTGTCAAACCATTTATTCAGAAACCATTTATTCCAAATCTATTTATTGAAAACACACCACCACCAATATTGACGTTACCCTTTATTGGTTATGAGTTTGATCCTAATGATGATACAACTTCATATGTTCCTTTTAGGCCTTGATGTGATCATATTATTCTATGTGCTTCAATGTTATATCTACCTAGACATGTTCCTTCTCTATGTTACATGGTCATATTTACATATTTTACAGTTGTATTATCATTTTAATGTGAGGTCAGTATCAGTTCTTATTTTTACCTCACCTCTAAGAGGGCATATTAGTGGGGCATGTCATAGAGACATGTCCTTCAAATTTGGCATAACTTTTAGATTTAGTGGGGGCATGTCATAAAGGCATGTTCTCCACATAAATTCATATATTCAAATTCAATGGGGGTATGCTTGGGAAGCATATTCTCCACACTTATTCAATTTTCAACATTTTATATTATAGTGGGGCCATATTTTGGAATCATGTTATCCACATTGGCACTTATTTTAATTTGTATATTACTCTACATATAGTGGGGGCACCAGTTTATAAGTCTCATTAGGTTTCATAATTTATCTAATCTCAACTATTAAATGGAAACTCACTTTTATTCCATATTTGGGGGCATGTGACTCTCTCTCTCTCTCTCTCTCTCTCTCTCTCTCTCTCTCTCTCTCTCTCTCTCTCTCTCTCTCTCTCTCACACACACACACACACACACATTGGATATATGTACTTTAAATATTTATCTATATTTATCCTAATATTAGTTTCATAGCCTTACAATGAGACATATTTTATTAAACAACTTTCTAGTGGCAAGGTAGTTACATTGACACATAGGTGTACTCCTAAGCCTTATTATTTCAATTTCAATCTATTTCAATTACTTTTAACCCAGATTATATGAATTGATTTTACACTGTAACACTCTTGGTTGTAGTTCAGTCACCAATAAATCACTAAAATTTAACTCCAGTGAAGTACCCAAATTAAACTCAAGTAAATACAAGGTGTGTATATACATCTATGTACTTTATTCCTTTAAACTATAAATTTCATTACTAGATTAAAGGTGGTGAACATGCATATGACATTTTGTGATTATGTAGTACTTCATTCTTGTATACTTGGAAAACTTAGAACTTGGTTATTACTCTTAATTATACACATGCCTCAATTTTGCAAGCCTTGCATCTATTATATCTTATGCCCCTTGGCCTATCTCTTAGTTTGACCAGCCTCATATTGATGACACAGACATCCCATCTTACCCAAAATTATTAAAATGTTATTATCTTACACCTTTTAAAGTTTTGAGTCTATGCATACTCTCCTACTCCCTCGACATTAATGTCTAGGATAGACAATAGCATAGAATTTATTGACCTACCCTAACACAAGTGTCTAGTGCCCTAAATTCATATAATTTAATAATGAAACATATTACAATGGTTTTCCTAAGTGATTTAATGTGAGTTATTGATACAAAGGTATTGATATAAATACAAGATCAACCCTCATTCATTTCTCACCTATGAATACCTAACAATCAATATAAAAAGAGCATTCAAGAAAAACTCACATTACTAAAAGATTTCTTATTCTACCCTATTCTGATATCAATCAAAGGAAAACCTAGATATAGGTCTGAAGTACTAAAGGAATAGTCATAAGGTCATATTTTCAAAGTTACAAGTTAAGTCATTATTGTACTTGCTTTACACACATTGCATGATTCACACACAAGCTAACATTTTGTGGAGAACTACATGAGTTTGATGTCCTTTTATATAGTATTGGACATGTAAGAAATATCCTTTGATATAATGGTCAATATGGATCAGCTCGATACCATGTGCCAACTAACCCATTTCCCCTAATGTCACTTTAAAGATGGAAAGCTAGGGTTTTTTCATTTCACCTAGAGTGACAGTCCATGACCTAGATCTGAATGCACAAAATTGAAGGTGAAGACAAACCTATAAGCATTCAAGTGGTTATATCCTATTTCAACTAATATTTAGTACATGAAACTAGCATTGAACCTAGATACTAGCATCGACATAACCATCTCAAGCTAACATAATTGTCTAGAGAACTAGAAGCAATAGATCTAGAATATGATGATTGATTCAGAATTATATTCCTAGCTCATTTTTACCAATACAAAATATAGATTTACATTAACATAAAAAACAACTACGTACTCTCTTTTATGGCATTCCTATATCTAACACAATTATACTTTCCATTCATAGCTTATCTTAGTTATAAATTCATCATATGATACATTTGAGTTTAACACATTAATTGACATAATATAGATTTGATAGTATACCCTTATGCCCTATCATTTCTATATCCTTAACCCTATTTACCCAAGTAGGATTCCTTAATCCAAATTAGGGTTAAATACATTGAAACTTTTCTTGCTATCTCCTTTTACAAATTAAAATGCTTCAATCTAATCAAGGCTATAATGGATACCTCAAGCTTGTGAGAAACATACCACCTAACCTCTTAGATTATTACAATGATGAGCCTGATGAGATTAGTGTCAATATCAAAACTTTGGACCTCCATTATATCATTATATCTCACTAACCTCTTTATCTGTGACCTCATTTTACTAAGAAGCTAAATGATGAATTTCCCACCTCTATGGTTATCCCTAGGATTATGGCTCCCCATTATTCATTTCTAGTGGTTAATGCCATACATATAAATATTCATACCCATGATTATAGTGATGATTATTCCTTGGATAACCCACTCTTATCTTTCTATACACAATCCAAAGATGTATAAATCCTTCACTATTGATCTTCCCTACAACATTCATATGAATCTACTTTAAATTCACACAAAATTAATTTGGTTGATAGAATTCACTTTAGTTATACTTTACCTAACATTATTCCTCCTTCAATTGATGTTCATAGGTTAGATATGGAGCATGTTCTAGTTTTTTCACATACAACCTAAGTTACTTTTGATCCTCTTCAAAGTATGATCCTTGATCATTTCATGATAGAACCATATCGGTTTTCTATAATTTATGATCCTTCAAGTATAATTCCTCTTGAGATGTTTTCTACATTGATTTGACCCAGACCAAGGAATTCTCCAAAATAACTATCTACAACTCTAGTTCATGAGCTTAGCCTTAGATTATTTGATAATTATGACCTATTTTATGAAGTTTTAATAGACCTCATTATGATTCACCACCTAGGACATAGTAGTAATATGATCCGTATTATGAGTTTCATAAGATAACTAGTCATGGGCCAAACATTGTTGAGCATATCAAATATTATTAACATATCAGAAGCTATAAGGCTCATTTCCCACCATAAAAAAATGACTATCATATTCAATGACTCTAATGTGCACTCATTAATTTCATGATATGACCATGCATACCTAAAATACATTATAAGATCTTTATTAGTACATAGATGCACTTCATCTTAAAGCAAGCCAATATTCCAACATCATGAATTTACCACCCCCAAAGATATATCTAGACAACATACCCAGATAAATGAAAGTCTACTATATTTGGCATCAATAAACTACACATCATAAAAATAGATGTAGAGTAATCTAATAACACTTCTAGGGATAGTATTCAATGAAGGGGAAACCTTATCCTTAACCCATGCCTTATAATACATCAAATTTTATCCAACATAGGATGTCATAGGTTCTTTACATTGAGTATACTTCATTAAAGGAACCATTCCCAAGTCCTTATTCCAGTATTCTTACTTTTCAATAGAGCTCATTTTATAGGTAGTCCTTACATGACTCTATGATAAAGTATAAGAGACTATGATCAGAGATAGATGCTGATTGAAATAAGACTTATCTGTTGGAAATATTGTCATTGATGTCAAAGGTCTAAAATTTTTGGTGATAAAGGCCCCATTGCATTTAATGATGTTTGTAATAAATATATCTTGGCTAATGTGAGTTAATATTTATTTAATATTAATGAATATATTTTTGGTTTCATATGAGACAAAAGAAGGGCCCATGGAGAAGTCAAAGAGCCATGGGGTAAAGACAAAAGAAGGATGTGATGCATTTTCCCATGAAGAGTCATCTTGGGGAATTCCAAGAGTCACCAAGTGAAGACAAAAGAGTAAGGGAACAATTTCTCATGAAGGGACACTTTGAGGAATACGAAAAGTCACCAAGATAAGGACAAAAGATGGAAGGACGTTTTTGCTCATGAAGGGTCACCACATGACTTTTCAAAGGCAAGGATATGAAGGGTCATACAAGTTTGGCACCATTTTCCATGAGGATTGAAGGGTCACAAAGGGGGAAGGCCAAAGGTCATTTGGAAAGCTATAAATAAAGGCTTGAGAAGCCATTTATAATATGAGTTATAGAGGTTGATTTAATATTATAATATCTAGCTTAGAAGAGCATTTGAGAGAGAAGAATATGATTTGTATTTGTTATATCTAGCTTAGATGAGCAAAGGTGAGAGAGAGGAAAGAGATGTATTAAACTATCATTTGTTGAGATAGTAACATTAAGAGATAGGTGTGTGGTATACACAAAGGGGTTGGTGCTCCTGTGGGTTGGTGCTCACGAATTGTTGCTAGGTTGGTGCTCGACAAAGGGGTTGGTGCTCTTGTGGGTTGGTGCTCATGAATTGTTGTTGGGTTGGTGCTCGGTAAAGGGGTTGGTGCTCCTGTGGGTTGGTGCTCATGAATAGTTACTAGGTCAGTGCTCAGCAAAGGGGTTGGTGCTCCTACAAGTTGGTGCTTGCGAATATTGTTTGGGTTGGTGCTCATTCATATACTTGAGATTGTTTTCCATGGTTTTTCCCACATTGGCTTTCCACATTATATATGGTTTCTCTCTCTATCTTGTGTGGTGTTTATTGTATGAGTTTTATTGCATATCTTGAATTTTTTATTAAGTGGAATTTGGTTAAGCGAAATATTTATAAGATATATGATATACTGATTCACTTCCCCTCTCAATATATCCCATGCTTAACATTATCAGATGTTATTGACAATGTAATCTGAGATATAAATCTGAATATAAGAGCACATATATGTGTAATATCACATTATTATTAAAAATTTTATATGATTGGATTTCATATTTATATTATATCATAACATTGGCTATGCCTTGTTTTTCACATCTTATTTATATCATGTCTCTCTTTCAAATTTTCAGCACTTTACACTTTAGCATTTAGTTTACATTTTCTCATTTTACTTACACCAAAATGTTTCCATTTTGGTTTTTTAGTATTTACTTTCAACCTTTGTTTTTATTTTAGAACTTAGATAACACCATTAGGTTTCATTTACTTTTATTTTTGTCTTAGTTTCATCATGATTATTTCACACCCATTTATCTTCTCCTATTTTTGGATGACTTTTTATCTTCACCATCTTTTGGGATGACCACTACTTTCATTAATGCTTGTGCTATATCCTTTGTAGGTTTGTATACCTTCCCTCATGAATGGATATAATAGCATAGCTATCCCTTTTGAGGCATTGTCTTCCCTACTTATGTTTATATATAATCATATTCATCATTGTATCACTTATTACATGGATAGATATTTTAGGATTCCCATTATCCCCTTAATTCATTTAATTTGAGGCACACATAGGTCAGTTTTTAGATTTTACAATCACTTTTTAACAAGTCTAAGAGTCCTTAGACATCGTGGTATTTAGGTCCTTAAATCTAGTGTCAAATTATACACTCCTTTGTGCTAGTTAATTATGTAACTCATGTTTGGTTTTGTGAATGTGTATGGAGGAGGAACATAAAAAACTAAAAATATTTAAAATCCATATCATATATTAAAAGGAAAATTAATATCAAAAGTTAGATCACACCAAAAGATGTGATCTTTATTTGGTACATATCTTATTAAAATTTAAAATCCATAGTGGGCCTCATGATAGATATGAGGTCCATGTTGGAAGAACAACCAATAAGAGAGGGGAGTGGGTGAATCAGTGTCCTAAAATAATCATTTCTTTATACTTAACATGATTAACCTTGAAAACCAATATAATGCATAAAGAAGCAATTACATAAACATGAAGAAAGATATCAACAATTGAACATAAGAGATGTGTGGGAACCCATCATGGGGGATAAAACCCATTGAAAAAAAACTTGGAATACAATCCTATAAAACCATGAATCAATATTTAGTGATGTTCCAACCCCACAAATAACACCAACCCATCACTAGTTAAGCACCAACTTAACTAAGACTTTAGTAAGCTCCAACTTTCAAGGAGGTAAACACACGCTAAGTGACTCATCACAAAGTCAGACACTTTAAGGACACTTTTTTAAGAATCAAAATGCAAGGCAACTCCCACTTCCTCTTGACAAAGCACCAACTCATCCAATACCAACTTGATCACCTTCATAACACCTTGTTTCTCAACCAAAAAAAGGTAAAATATTCTTCATCTCTTTATATTATATATAAACTATAATACATTATGAACACATATCTAATTAAATTCTGATATTATCTCACAATATCACTCCTTCAACACTCTCAAACTATCTCTTTAAACAAGCAAATCTGCCCTTGTAATTCACTCAATTAACCCTTTTATTGACTAGGTTAGGTCATATAACCTTGATTATCATACTCATAAATTATGATGGATATTCATGATCAATCTTATAATCCTCTATAAATGTATATGTTACCTCCTTATTCTACTAAAGGTGCTCATTTATTCTCTTGCATTCTCATTCCCCTTTCACACCCAAATAGGCCTATTATGCCTTGTATAAATACAAAACTCTTGTTTGCACTGACCTTGGTTAGACATAAACCTTTCCAATATTGTATTATCTTTAAAATTAGTCAAATAATATGTTAAAAACAATAATAGTATCACCATTATGTCATCCAAACTCACTTAGACCACCTTCTCTTCTTAGACCTACTTAGAGACCTAATGCATTAGGTTTATCTCAGGTAACACATTACACTTAGCCTTCTTAAAACTTATTGATCCTCAAAAAACATGAATGAAAAACTTTAAAAACAAATAAAATATAACCATACCAACATCAATTTATGTCCATACCACTTTTCATTCCAATTCACTACTTGGACTACACCATTAAGCCTACTCACCATTAGGCCTTCTTATTGCCAGAAAATCTGTCAATAAAAACTAAAGAAAAAAAAATTATACAAAAACCATAACCTTAAATAAATTTTATATAAATTCCATGGCATAAATGTCATAAAAATTTCATTTAGACACTATAACATGGATCTTAAATCCTCAAACTCACTTCTACAATATGACCACTTAGAAGTATCTGAATGCTCCAAAACCTAGTCATGAATAATTGACTCTCCACACTTGCATAAGGAATTTTCATGAATAATAATATATTAAAATGAAAATTTTATATCCATTTAAAATATTAATATGAAATATATTCCTCAACTCTAGGCAAATAAACTTAAACTTATCTCTGTTAGATGACTACACAAAAATGCCAACAAGCCTTTCAACACAGTCATGATGAATTCTATTTTTAACTCCTATAAGGACACTTAAAAGAATAAATATTCACATACATAGTTCCTTTATGATATATATAACATAATAAAATATATATCACAATATATAGGTTAATTATTGGTCTTACAAAACAATTTGTTGACCTTCTCTCTCATAGTCCCTACATAGCTAGATAAGCCATTTTGGTTTCCATATTACAACATATTAAGGTGAATATCAACATTATATAAATAATGGATAGGTATTTTATGTCATAAAAAATATCATATTCATTATATGCATCATCTAAGTATAGTGATCCTCCAACTCATCACTCTCACTTACTCAAAACTATCATTCTGCCTTGTGAACCAGTCATGATGGTATTGTATTACAACACCTATTTAGACATATTTAGGAACTATTGATACATGTGTGTTATATTATGAGACATATATATGACTCTTATATACTAAAAAATAATGGTATTATTTCAATAATTCAACTTGCAAACCCATTATAAAATGTTACTACACATAGTTTTAACTCACTCAGATAGGTCATTTAGGATTAAGTAATTTCAGCATCAATAATAGTAAAAAATATATATAAAACATATGTAAATATAATAAAAATAAAAAAAACACTCCTCATTTCCTTATAATCATTAAGCCATGATAATTTGATAGGAACCTTTAACTCATCTTCACCTAGATTTGCACAAAACTGCTTCACTAGGCTTGTTAACGACTAGCCATCTTGCAACATCAAATTTTCACACCTAAATAACTATAAAAACTCATAAACCTACATGGTAAAAAAATATAATACATAATATTAAACATTCATTCATTTTAAAACTTTTACTCAATCAACCTTGCCTGTTATATCAAATTTTCAAGAAATAAGGGATTTCATGTAGCTTCCACTCACTCTCCTAAACACTCAATTCAAATTAGAGGTACTTGGAAGAGTAATATACATTATAAAATCATAAAACTATCATTCCCAATCCATTATAGGCACTCAAAAACAAAATCTTCACCATCAGGTCATTATAAGGGTTTTAGAAGGGTTTAAGACCGGTTTCCATTCTTAATGTTTGTTCATAAAGACTATTTGCCCATGAAACCAACTAATAATGATTGGAAAAAAAAGTTAGGACCATTTTACATATATCCCTAAGAAATAAAATTCCCATGTAATAGTCACACATTCCAAAAAGCATCAGAAGTTCCTTCTTGGGTCTATAACTCTTCATTCTAGCACATGAGATATCTAAAGATATTTTCACACTTTATTATTCAAATCAAGACCTAAAACTTCACCAAAATACTTTAAATATAATTTAAAACCTTAATAAATTCTCACATGAGCTCACAAGCCTTCGAACGTGATCATGATACCTCATTCTGCCACCTGGGCTCTTAAGACTAAGTTCATGAGAAGACCACTAAAGAAAAACATACTTCTTCAGCTCATTCTGAGAGTCATGTTACTAACTCAAAACCTTTATAACATTATCTAACACTATATTTAAAAATTTAAAAATAATACACATCCATATCACCACCATCATGACTCTACAAACCATACCCATGCTTAAGAACTAGTTTATCTCATAGCCCTACTAATCACCATACCACTTTGATATCTTCAATATACCTTCTATATCTCACTACTGACTTCTAGACATCTGAGATAAAATATAAAACATCTCCCATCACTATCCTTTGACAAATTCTCCTTAGACAATATAGGTCACTACGCAAGACCAAACTAGCCTTTTTCAACACACAAGACCTCACACTTCCTTTGACATCAATGACTTTAGGCATATAAAATCAAAGAAAAATATCACCTTATAAATTCTTATTGACATCAATGATATTTCATAAACACATGACATCAATGACAACTTTCAATAGTTCATTGGGTGTGGTAAGCTAGTAGATTGGGGTAGGAAGTCTCATTACATCACTATCCTAATATAGTTCCACCTACCTTATCAAATAAGTACCCAATATTTTCAATATAATAATTACTCTATAAGGGGTCCTAAGGAGTAGGGAAAAATTGTGGGAAGGTATAATAATTTTAATTTAATGCATATAGCCTTCATAGGATGATCTATGAATTCCCTTATTATACCAAGATTTGTGTTCACTAGTTGGAGCATCCTAATTCCTTGATGTTGATAGTTATTAGATTTACCCACTTGTATAGTGTGTATCATTTTTGCAAAGGATGTTCACATTTACCATGTGTCACCTCACATCCCATATTTTTCACACATTATCCCTAATATCTACTTTGATGGGTATCATTTCTATTTTAACACATCCTTATTAACATTTACCTTATATATGCCTCTTTGGATTAGTTTTTTTTTGCATTACAAGATGTTGGATAGGACTAGGCCTTCCTCATAAGCACCCCTCATCATTTAATTTCACCTCATGGTTTAGTTTGTGAGTTTAAGTGTTTTACCTAGGATAAGACTAGGTTTTCATAACAAACATCTTTCCTACACCATCTCATTATCATACCAGGAATGTCATCAATGGGTTATGCTTTGTTACACCACACTCTAGCACAAACACTAAATTTGAGTTTTCATTATTTAGATATTCCTATTTTAAATTCATCCATGTTTGATTTCACATACTTTTATTACATTTTTGGTCCATTTACTTACATATATTGGTTTGAGTTTTTCATTCATTGATATCTCATTTACTTACATATAATTTTTTTGAATTTTTAATTCATATATATTTCATTTACTTATAATGTTTTGCATATATCATTGTCTGTGGTGTGTTTTAAATTCATTTCATATCATTTTTTTCACATATTTTATTTGTTTATTTTCCATC
This sequence comes from Torreya grandis, assembly GCA_037957365.1. Lineage (NCBI taxonomy): Eukaryota > Viridiplantae > Streptophyta > Pinopsida > Cupressales > Taxaceae > Torreya > Torreya grandis. The sequence goes on from JARHVA010002769.1 coordinate 2,201,380, forward strand.
TACTTAATATTTTTTTCATTTTCATTATCATTGTTTGTTCTTTTTTTACCATGAATTTTCTCACATTTGCTAAAGAAAAATAAAGCATACATCATACATCATCACATTTTAGCATAATATAAAAATAATACTAATCATCATGTGTTATAAATAAAATACATCCATAGATTACACTAATGAATCATATAAAAACATATCCACATACATATTAATGGCTTAAAATTTTATACATCATAATACAATAACATAATAAATAATGATGCAAAATTAGTTTTAAGGCTATGGTCCACCCTACCCATCAGGAGGGGGACATGCCACACTCATTTTAGAAATATATTTATACTATCCTTTATGCATAATTAATTGTAGTGTATGAGTCCATAACTTTAAGACCTATACCTTCCCCAATAGGTTGGATACTTATGCATGTATTCTCCCTACCTATCCCATCATGTCCATGTGCATAGCCCTCTCCTGGGATAAATCCTACCATGTTTTTACCTCTCCCTATCCAACCTTAGTTGGTATTGAAAACTAAGCCATATCCCACTCTCACCTTCACAACTCTTTAGTGACCTCTCCAACCAATTGGAAATAATTATCATGTGTCATCGCTGCTAGTGCCACAAGATCTTGCATTACCATGGTATTTTTTTGAGGAAGATGAGGTCTAAGATATCAGTATGGGTATCCCTCACTAGAGTCCTCCACCACATATCCTCCATGCTTATAACACCTAAAAACACAAACTAAAATTATATTATATCTCCCATACATATATCATAATAAAAAAATCCATCTATCACTGGTACCTAACAATTACATATTTATTTATTGGAAATAAAAGTGATAAATTTTACACATTTTCTTACCCCATAGTGGTACTATATCTATGAACACCTAGAACCTGAAGGATATTATGACTTTAATGTGGTGATAAGCCCATATATCTCCTTAAATGAATGACACTATCCTGATGTAACACTTTACATGTTCACCACTTGTCATGTCCCCTTTTTTTAGTGGACATCGATAGACTTGATGATTAGCCTATTATGCGACCTTCGTAGGCTGATAGGATGGATAGAGGGTTAGGATGGAGCTTGGCTTGGCTTTGATTAGTAGAATTCCTATAGTTGGCCTTCATTCGGGCTCTTTCAAACACATTTTCCTGAGCTCCTATTATTTAGGGGTATTTTGACATGCAGTAGAGCACCCTTATTTTGGTATGGTTATGTGCAAAATCACTCCCTGATTCACTAGCTTCAGCCGGTTCGAGGATCCGACATGTATTAAGGGAGATATTAATATTTGATTAATTTAATCAAATATTAATTATTTGGTCTAATTTTAATTTAGAAACCCTAATTCTAATTTAAGAAAACCCTAATTAGGGCAAGCATACCTTTTTGAGGGTATAAGGGTTTCTCATGGGAGGCCATTGAGGATTATGCATTGATTATTGATTTTTGATATTGAAGAATTCTTCTGTGAAGACTGAGCCAAGGGTTCCAAGATTCCATCTGCATTGGAGAATGTCCACTCTTCAGTGTGTGCGATTCAGAGGCTGTGAAATATCAGCTGATCTATTGCCAAATTGAGAGATATCTTCATACAAAAGTTATCACAGAGGTTTACAGATTTGAGAGGTAACTTCATACAAAAGTTGTCATAGAGCTTTCCAAGTATTTATTTTATTAGGTTTTTGATTCCATAAGTTATACAAATATAGATCTTCTATATTAGAATCGTATATCTTGAGATCAGGTTGTTCAGCTATCAGGGTGTGTTATATTATATTGGCAGCCATACGAAGTCTGTACAGATCCATATAGATTCACACAGATATCGACATCGGCAGGCAGAGATCCCCAGTGACCGACATTGGCCGACTGAAGACCAATGTCGGTAGAGAAGGACCCATAGTGACCGACGTTGGTAGTATATCGACTGACGACGGTGACTGTGTTTTTCACACAGCGACCTGAAAGCCGCATAGACCTAGGGCTATCTCCAGTTTTCTAGAGGAATCAAGTTTTCAAGACTATATTTTCATATTCTGTATATGCATGACAAAGGACAACTATTGTAATCATCTAGATGAATAATAAGATCTTTGATTGGTAGTTAAGAGATTTATTGTTTATCTTCTAAATTTATTCTGCAAGATTGTATCTTTGTTCAGAGATTTTGTGTTTCTATATTCCCTGTCTGAAGGGGATATTACAGTGGTATTAGAGCCAAATTTCTACCATCCTGTTGGGCACATCAGAGCCAAATTCCTACCATCTTGTTGGGAAAACTAGAGCTAATGTTCTGCCACCCTGTTGGGTAGTTTGGGTAGATTGGACATTGAATCAGTTAGTAAATCATGATGACTTCATATACTCAGAAATAGTGGGGCAAGGATATGGAGAAGCTAGAAAAAAGTTTGAAGAGGTTAAATGAATTTCTTTCATACCCTACATTTGAAGACAAATCCACATGGTATATGATAGCGAATGAGGAGTGGGACTTATTAACTCCTCGAGTTCAGGAGAGGTTATCTTTTGATCAATTTGTTAAGCTAAGGAGAGAGCACTACAGATCAATTAGACAAGATAGCAGCATGTCCCATGATTATTATGAGATAAGAGATAGTGAAGATGAGGATGAGTCTGATGCTTGCACTCAGAGTGGGGAGGTGTGCTCAGATGTTAGTGCACTAAGGGTTAATGATCTCTCAGCTATGGCAGAGATTGTAGAAGAGTCTGAGGATCTGATTATTGTAGATGACACATAGGAGGATGCAGTAGACAGTTTTGAGGACTTAGTTTCCTCGATAGTTTCTTTCGGTATGGAGGAATTGGACAGTGATGCTACAATTATTGATGCTCTGGATGAGGTAGTTATTTGTCCTTGAAAGAGATCCACTCTTTATGGGAGGCTATCCAAATTTTGAGATAGGATTATATGCAGTTGGTAGCTAACAGAGATTATCTTATGGAGTGGGGTAGCATAATGTATGATGCATTATTGGTCAAGGAAGATAAGGTGAGTGAGTTTACTCAGAAGCTTGAGGTGACTTTTGAGATTCTTGAGAGTACATAGTTGGCTTTCGAGGAGTCACAGTTTCATTTGGCTGAGGTGACTATGAAGTTGGAGCATTTGCAGTCTTCGCTAGGGCCAAATCCAATGCATTTGTATATTGAGATGGTTGGCAGTGAGTACATTCTTGTAGTGGTTGATGAGGAACATGTTGGAGCTGACACGCATGTTCAAGATTTGGGATTACCTAGTCCTGATGAGTTTGGCATACTAGTAGAGTCGAGTCTCTAGATTGATTCTTTTCACACCGATGACAGTGTGGTATAGTTGATCGTGCCACCTTTACAGAGGGATCAGTAATGGGATGGATTGGCACCATCTTTTGTAGATGGAATTGGCATGTTGAGTTGTCCATGCTACTTGGGTTATGATACTCTGAGAGTTTGTTTCTCATGTGTTCTTGACTATGGCAATTGTGCTTTTAGAGTTTGGTTGAGTTGCATTCACCAGTTTGATTTTAGATTTCTCTTGGTTATATTTTTGAGGATATTGCAGGAGCTTACATTGATTAACAGTAGTGCAGAGCATAACTACATTTAGGATCCAGGTGGATCGATTGGTTCATTGTTTTGAGATTACTTGGGGATAAGCAATTTCAGGAGGGGTGGATTGTCATGTCCCCTTTTTTTAGTGGACATCAACAGACTTGATGATTAGCCTATTATGTGACCTTCGTAGGCTGATAGGATGGATAGAGGGTCAGGATGGAGCTTGGCTTGGCTTCGATTAGTAGAATTCCTATAGTTGGCCTTCATTTGGGCTCTTTTAGACACATTTACCTAAGCTCCTATTATTTAGGGGTATTTTGACATGCAACAAAGCACCCTTATTTTGGTATGGTTATGTACAAAATCACTCCCTGATTCACCAACTTCAGTCGGTTTGAGGATCTAACATGTATTGAGGGAGATATTAATATTTGATTGATTTAATCAAATATTAATTATTTGTTCTAATTTTAATTTAGAAATGCTAATTCTAATTTAAGAAAACCCTAATTAGGGCAAGCATATCTTTTTGAGGGTATAAGGGTTTCTCATGGGAGGCCATTGAGGATTATGCATTGATTATTGGTTTTTGATATTGAATAATTCTTCTATGAAGACTGAGCCAAGGGTTCCAAGATTCCATCTGCATTGGAGAATGTCCACTCTTCAGTGTGTGCGATTTAGAGGCTGTGAAATATCAGTTGATCTATTGCCAAATTGAGAGATAGCTTCATATAGAAGTTATCACAGAGGTTTACAAATTTGAGAGGTAACTTCATACAAAAGTTGTCATAGAGCTTTCCAAGTATTTATTTTATTAGGTTTTTGATTCAATAAGTTATACCGATATAGATCTTCTATATTGGAATCGTATATCTTGAGATTAGGTTGTTCAGCTATCAGGGTGTCTTATATTATATTGGCAACTGTATGAAGTCCATACAGATCCACACAGATATCGACATCGGTAGGTAGAGATCCCCAGTGACCGACATCGGCTAACTGAAGACCGACATCGGCAGAGAAGGACCCACAGTGACCAATGTTGGTAGTATATCGATCGACGATGGTGACTGTGTTTTTGACACAATGACCTGAAAGCTGGACAGACCTAGGGTTATCTCCAGTTTGCTAGAGGAATCAGGTTTTCAAGACTATATTTTCATATTTTGTATATGCATGACAAAGGACAACTATTGTAATCATCTGGATGAATAATAATATCTTTGATTGGCAGTTAAGAGATTTTTTGTGGTTTATTGTTTATCTTCTAAATTTATTTTGCAAGATTGTATCTTTGTTCAAAGCTTTTGTATTTCTATATTCCCTATCTGAAGGGGATATTACAGTGGTATCAAATCCAAATTCTTGCCATCCTGTTGGGCACATCAGAGCCAAATTCCTGCCATCCTGTTGGGCAAACCAAAGCTAATGTTCTGCCATCCTGTTGGGTAGTTTGGGTAGATTGGACATTGAATCAGTTAGTAAATCATGATGACTTCATATACTCAAAAATAGTGGGACAAGGATATGGAGAAGCTGGAACAAAGTTTGAAGAGGTTAAATGAATTTCTTTCATACCCTACATTCGAAGAAAAATCCACATGGTGTATGACAACGAATGAGGAGTGGGACTTATTAAATCCTAGAGTTCAGGTGAGGTTGTCTTTTGATCGCTTTGTTAAGCTGAGGAGAGAGCACTATAGATCAGTTAGACAAGATAGCAGCATGTCCCATGATTATTATGAGATAAGTGATAGTGAAGATGAGGATGAGTCTGATGCTTGCACTCAGAGTGGGGAGGTGTGCTCAGATGTTAGTGCACTAAGGGTTAATGATCTCTAAGCTATGGTAGAGATTGTAGAAGAGTCCCAAGATCTGATTATTGTAGATGACACATAGGAGGATGCAGTAGAGAATTTTGAGGACTTAGTTTCCTCGATAGTTTCTTTCGGTATGGAGGAGTTGGACAGTGATGCTACAGTTGTTGATACTCTGGATGTTGATAGGAGCTATGGATTTGATTCAAAGAGTATGGATGGTAGTCCTCTAGAGGTTAGTGATTTTGAGTCTACTTGTTTGGACCATGCATTAGAAGAGGATTATAGGAGACAATCTAGCCAGTGCCACCATGTGTCTAGTCAGCTGAGAGTTAGTGAGCAAGACATTGCTACCACTTGCAAGCATTTTGATGCTGCTCATTGGTTGTTAGTAGTTTATGGATGGGATTATCCTACTAGCATTAAGTAGGGAGGTAGTTATTTATCCTTGACATAGATCCACTCTTTATGGGAGGCTATCCAGATTTTGAGATAGGATTATATGCAGTTGGTAGCTAACAGAGATTATCTTATGGAGTGGGGTAGCATAACGTATGATGCATTATTGGTCAAGGAAGATAAGGTGAGTGAGTTTACTCAGAAGCTTGAGGTGACTTTTGAGATTCTTGAGAGTACATAGTTGGCTTTCGAGGAGTCACAGTTTCATTTGGCTGAGGTGACTATGAAGTTGGAGCATTTGCAGTCTTCACTAGGGCCAAATCCAATGCATTTGTATATTGAGATGGTTGGCAGTGAGTACATTCTTGCAGTGGTTGCTGAGGAACATGTTGGAGCTGACACACATGTTCAAGATTTGGGATTACCTAGTCCTGATGAGTTTGGCATACTAGTAGAGTCGAGTCTCCAGATTGATTCTTTTCACACCGATGATAGTGTGGTATAGTTGATCGTGCCACCTTTACAGAGGGATCAGTAATGGGATGGATTGGCACCATCTTTTGTAGATGGAATTGGCATGTTGAGTTGTCCATGCTACTTGGGTTATGATACTCTGAGAGTTTGTTTCTCATGTGTTCTTGACTATGGCAATTGTGCTTTTAGAGTTTGGTTGAGTTGCATTCACCAGTTTGATTTTAGATTTCTCTTGGTTATATTTTTGAGGATATTGCAGGAGCTTACATTGATTAACAGTAGTGCAGAGCATAACTACATTTAGGATCCAGGTGGATAGATTGGTTCATTGTTTTGAGATTACTTGGGGACAAGAAATTTCAAGAGGGGTGGATTGTCATGTCCCCTTTTTTTAGTGGACATCGACAGACTTGATGATTAGCCTATTATGCGACCTTCATAGGCTGATAGGATGGATAGAGGGTCAAGATGGAGCTTGGCTTGGCTTTGATTAGTAAAATTCCTACAGTTGGCCTTCATTCAGGCTCTTTTAGACACATTTGCCTGAGCTCCTATTATTTAGGGGTATTTTGAAATGCAGTAGAACACCCTTATTTTGGTATGGTTATGTGCAGAATCACTCCCTGATTCACCAGCTTTAGTTGGTTTGAGGATCTAACATGTATTGAGGGAGATATTAATATTTGATTGATTTAATCAAATATTAATTATTTGGTCTAATTTTAATTTAAAAACCCTAATTTTAATTTAAGAAAACCCTAATTAGGGCAAGTATATCTTTTTGAGGGTATAAGGGTTTCTCATGGGAGGCCATTAAGGATTATGCATTGATTATTGATTTTTGATATTGAATAATTCTTCTATGAAGACTGAGCCAAGGGTTTCAAGATTCCATCTGCATTGGAGAACGTCCACTCTTCAGTGTGTGTGATTTAGAGGGTGTGAAATATCAGCTGATTTATGGCCAAATTGAGAGATAGCTTCATATAAAAGTTATCATAGAGGTTTATAGATTTGAGAGGTAACTTCATACAGAAGTTGTCACAGAGCTTTCCATGTATTTATTTTATTAGGTTTTTGATTCAATAAGTTATACAAATATAGATCTTTTGTATTTGAATCGTATATCTTGAGATCAGGTTGTTCAACTATCAAAGTGTGTTCTATTATATTGGTAGCCATACAAAGTCCGTACAGATCCATACAGATCCACGCAGATATCGACATCAGTAGGCAGAGATCCCTAGTGACCGACATCAGCCAACTAAAGACTGACGTCGACAGAGAAGGACCCACAGTGATCGATGTCGGTAGTATATCGATCGATGATGGCGACTGTGTTTTCGACACAGCGACTCGAAAGCCACACAGACCCAGGGTTATCTCCAGTTTGCTAGAGGAATCAAGTTTTCAAGACTATATTTTCATATTCTATATATGCATGACAAAGGACAACTATTGTAATCATCTAGATGAATAATAAGATCTTTGATTGGCAGTTAAGAGATTTATTGTGGTTTATTGTTTATCTTCTAAATTTACTCTACAAGATTGTATCTTTGTTTAGAGCTTTTGTGTTTCTATATTCCTTGTCTAAAGGGGATATTACACCACTCTATCATCCAATTGTTAGCTAACTATGCAATAAGATCCCTTTATTTTTATTGAGGTACCACCAATTATTATCCACCTCATCCATACATTACTCATTATTATATTTTTCATAACATATCCAACATGGTATGGAGATGTCACACTAAAGGTACCTCATCTAGTACTCTTATACATCCTACATCATACCACACTCTCACATGGTGGGCTTGAAATATTGGGACCACCAAAAGAGTTGTTGGGTGCACCAGTTTAAACTACCTAGGTACATGATCACATGGATGAGGATCCAACCACCATCTTAGTTCCCTATGATCCTATTATTTTCCTATGGCTATAATTTAGTTGTTCATGATGGATAACATCGATAATACCCTAGTACAAAATCAAAATGATTTATCTCCTCCACACAATCTGTAATGTTAATGTGTGTGGAACCAATCATACCTTATGATCATGTGCCAATATCCTCACTCATATAATGACATAATATATCACATTAGGTAACTAAAATATCTTATACATAGGTAACCTCTCATATATCCAATTTCAAAACCTCATGATCAATCCCATCATCTAGTGACCTCTACTTAGTATGTTGTAGAAGTCATGTACTAGGTGCACCCAAATGATAGACCCAAATATTATAACATGTTTTACAATAAATAGAGTGACACAAATATTTTATATATAGTGAAATCGCCCCATCTAACTTATGATAGATCACCCACACTATCACAATCTTGATCAAGGCCTTTTAAATATCCATAACACCTAATATGTATACATATAATAGTCATATTACTATCCCGTGCTATTTTTATATATCAAAACCTATATCCCAATAAGATAAGGATGTCTTCTCATTAACACTATTTATGGAATTACACACCATAGGTGTGCTCATGATTTTTATCCCTAACATAATATGTACATATTCAAAGGTGATGGACACCTCTGTGTTTTCCCCATCCACCATCTATTCAAAGGTGTCAGTTGATCCCTCCCATGATATTAGTAACATGGCCACCAACTCCATGCTCATATTAATATGATGCATCTCCATGCTACCATAAAAAATTAATATAATCAATTACATCTATAGATAGTTTATCTAGTAGATTCGACAACCATTCAACCTGGTCTATGTAGTTTGATGTTAGTCAACTCCTTTTAACTACATCAAATTATGTTGATGTCATCATCCTTCAATTTAGGGTGGGTGTGGGTAATTTATAACTATACATACAAGTCAAAATTTCATTCCAATATATCATGCACATTGTGTTTACTCTAATTTCACTCATACTTCTACCCTAATTCACATTTGGAGTTAAGTATAGAATCTTGTCTTGAAGAAAAATTATTTTATGAAAGTCTTGGAGATCACATAGGAGTTATTCACAACCACAAAAATATATTGAAAATAACCATTGTCTATAGGTAATATTGAGGCTCACAAGGTTCCCATAAAGGTAATTATTTATAAACTTAGTTCTTTCCTTTATTTCATATAGTAGATAGAAGTTTCTTATTTATTAACAAATGAATGCATGTGTATCCTTATATAGGTTCTCTTTATACTTTTAATTATTGTGTCTATAGGATTTATTAGACTTGAAATTTATCCATTATTAGGTAACCTATATCCCATTTTTATACCATGGATACTTACCCATTTTTATTATTCTAACCCTTCCTCTTTAGTTTAGTTTAGTTTTCTTGCATAACTACTTACTATTGATGCAATTTTTATGCACACCAATTCATAACGAGGTAACCTCTAACATTTTAGGATTAAAATGGATGTAAAATCCACTTCAATACATTAGTTTTAGGTATGTAGTTAAATAATTAGGTGATGTATTAGAAGGCATGGTATGCTGGTTGTTAACTAGGACTCCATATGGATGAATGATATCTAAAATAAAGTTAAAACTAGGTGAGTTGGTGGATGGGTGGATACTAATATAAAGTGGGAAGATCTCAAAAATAAACTACAAAAGAGGGAAAGGGTATATCATAAAATAATGGGATTTTGACTTCAATAATTAACTTTTGGGCTATATTTTTTTGTGGATAAATGTTTTGAAAATTGATGTTTGCTGCTAGTAGCTATTATACACACACATACAAACAAAGTCAAGTAATCTATGATAGTTTGATATAGGAAACTCAAATATCTCAATCAAAGGTTACTCCCTATGGGGTAGTTATTTCACACTCATAATTAGAAGATTATGAATTAGATCAAGGAGGTATCTAAGGTATATATGGCACACACATAGACTACTATATAGAATAAAACACTTCTACACACTTATAAAAATGAGAAAATCAACCTAGTTGCATATAATCAACAATAATTGCTAACTCTTCAATAGCCATTGCACATATAAAATTAGCATATAAATTATAACAAAAGGAATTATTTGTAGCTATCGTACACTTAGAATTATTGAATCAAACAACCAAAAGAGATAAAATATAATTACATATAATTTGGAAAGAAAATGCACCAACACATGCATGACAATCAAAAATTGATTTCTTCTTGTATTGATTTTTCCAACCTTCAAAAATGAGGGTTAAAAACATATATATATATATATATATATATATATATATATATATATATATATATACTTAGGGAGGGGTCACCTCATCCTCCAAGTGCATGTAAACTTGTAATTATATGGCATACTTAGAACCTTAGTTATAATTATAGTTTCAAAATTGTATGTACGTATATTCATAGTTAATTCACAATTGTCAAAAGTAAAGTTAGCATTTACAATGTAATGCAACATGTGCATGCTTACAAATAATTTAGACAACTTTCATATTCATGTAAAAAAAGTATAATATGAGTACAAAATTAATGACATTGAACTAAGGTTTGATGGATATTTGCATGCATGTGTTGATTGTTGGAGTTGTTGTTGTAGATATTAGTGTTGAACTGGATGTTGTAACATCATTATTTTCCTTACTTCTAACCCATGATAATATTTTTGTCCTCGATCATGCTCTTTTTTTATAATGTCCAAGTTGAGTAATAAGGGTATATACACCTTGTTTACCTATTCAAGGATCTTGGAATGCTCCACCTTAGTGTTCTAGAAGTTTATCTTTAAAATTTCTACTTCTGTCACCTTCTTTCTATAAAAACATAGTTTAAACTTAATTTATTCAAGTGCTAATCCCTGAAGGCTTTGTTTGAAATTCTTGGATGCCTATAGAAGGAGTTGATCAAAATTGATCATCTTAATAAGATTACTAGTAGTGTCCCCTTGCCTTTGACAACTTCAATTCTTCTAGGATTTGAAAAATGAAAGTTTCATGTTATTGATACTTGGACATTACTACCCCAACTATTTTTATCCACACTCTAGCCTCATAAATTATAACTAACACCAAGTTTAGGGAGTTTTAATTGTCTAATGGTGTTTTCAAATTAAGATGGATATAAGACTTATTAGTAGTATAAAGAATAAGTTATTTTAGTTTATTCTCTTCCTGCTTCAAAAAATTAAATAATTTATGAGTCTCTGTTATGTGAGGAGATAATTATTCCCTCATTTCATTAATTTATTCAAGAGCATTGTACAACTTTTATGCGGCCTATTGAATTTTGATCGTAATTTATTGAAGAACATGGACCATTTGTTGTTTCTTTTTTATTTATTTTAATTATTGTTTAAGCTCCTACCTATCCATTTCATTCCCCTCATGTAATGTTATAAAATCATTATTATGAGTTTTAACAAGGGACTTAAATTCCTCTATATCTGGTGACTACCCCAATTTCATGTTATTTCTTTTTGACAAGGCAAAGACTTCTTGTATTTTTTTTAAAATAATTTCCCTTCTAGTTTTATCCTCCACTATCCTCTTCCAGACCCTTAAGATGCTTCCTAAGTGTTTATTAAACATGGAACTTATCGATGGCAACTTTATGATCTTAAATTTTTGTTTTTGATAAGCCTTTGATCTGATCTTAGTTGCCCATGGAGGGATAACTAGTTATGTTGGATTTATTGGGCATTTGAAGTAGTCCCTCAAATATAAAGTTGTGTTAGCTTGTATGTTGACCAAAATTCTTAATTAGTCCATCCTCTAGGGGTGGAATCCTTGTATTCATCTCTTAAACTAAAATTGAAGGTTTTCCTTGACTTATCTTTAAATGTTTCTCTTTCAACCTTATAATTTGTGCCCTTTACATGACTTGGGAGTCATCTTTTGCATTCAAGAACAATAAATCATGGTCATAAGGAATGCGTTGGTATGAAATACTAAAGCCTTGGATATGTTTCTAAATCCAACCATGGGGGTCCTAATCTCTATGATGCAAGGTGTCCAAATGATAATTCTTCCTTTTATTACCTACATCCCCTAATTTTTTTGCATTGTATAACACATTCATCATATTATCATATGGGACCTATAGAACATGTTCTTATTCTTATTTATCAAATATTCTTCTACACTCCACTAAATTTGGAATATAATCTCTTATTATATAAGCCTATTAGGCATGTACCTAGGGAGGTGTAGGGGGTTGACCTTATTTCTAGTGACCATAACCAGTGTATAATCTAGCTATAGCCAATAGTCACCATGAGGTGCCAATGTATCTACTATATTATTAGATACCCTGGGTAGTGGGACTTCATGGATAACCTATCATACCTAAGGATACACATCCTCTACAATCTAGGTAATATGCTTTGTGTATGCATATATGTACATGAATGAATAATAATCACATATGTGATTATTTATGTAATCTGTAGTTGGGCTAAAAAATTCCCCATAATCCATGTAAATAATTCCTAATATTAAATCAAGGAGGTATGACATCTATAAAACTAGCCTGATGCATTAAACATTTTTCCTTTATATATAACTTATTCCCTTATCTTAAAGTTGATAATCTCCCCTAGGGCAAAAGTCATGTTAGAGGTCATCAACATGTCTAGAAGTGACACCCAATATAGGTGGAAAAAATGGATACTTGGCATGCCATATAGTCTATTCAAAAGGGTCATCTTGATTTGGACCCCCATTTTGAATTTGAAAATAGGTATAGGGTCTTTTCCTTTCAAGACCATAGACTCCCTAGGAAAAAGCCATCTGCTTAGAGTTTTGTTAATTGAATTATTCTTATTCCATGTTACCACTCTATGCTTGTCGAATATAGCATGTAGAATTAGAAGAGATAAATACCTTTGGAAATTATCACCTAAGATATAAGCCACAACCCTCTTGTGATCCACATGATGTAATAAGATGTCATCTATCACCTTACTAAAAAAAAAGTCTTATAGTAGGTCGATACATGGCATGACCTTGAGTTTGGATACCATAAAATGCAATCCTTATCCTTGAGAGAGAGTAGATCTATCACTAATTGGCACTATACAGGTGATATATTTTATTCATGGGAAAAAAGCATTGACATCATCAATGGCATCTTATAGGTCTGAATAGTTGGCATACCTATTATTGAAGATTGTAGCATTGAATACAGTATCTATATACAATATAGAGTCTTTAATGGAAAATTTGGATGGTGGAAGCACTCCTCTAAACACTCAAGATGATGAATCCATTTAAATTTGACTATTTTGCTTAATTTTGGTTTCCTAGACTTTGACAACTCCTTTATATTAGTTGCTTCTTTGTAGTTGATGTGTAGATGGATAGGTCTTTGTTTATATAGTAACAATTAAGATTGGAATTTTTTTGTGATAAATGAAAACATCAATAGCCACAAGTCATTAATATAAATTTTGCATTCAATTCCAATTACATGAACTTTTAATCCCCAATATTCATAAAATTTCTTTTCCTACACAATTCAAACCTTGTTAGTTTATTTGGTAGGGAAGCCACATCTTTTGAATATTTTTAACAAGTGTCAATAAGTAGTGATGATATATTGGATAAGTCTAGTGGGATTTTGGTAGTTAAGAGTTCAGTTTCGTATTGGGACCGATCCAATAATTCTCATAGATAGACAGCTCTAAACACAAATGCCAAACAAAATATCCAGAGACCAAATCCCTTGACACAAAGGCTAAATAAAAATCCTAAACAAAAGCTCTAAAAAAAACTGCCAATGAAGGAGTTTTGAACAAAACCTCTAAACATAAAAATACCAATAAATACTATTTTGAACAAATTGTCTGAAGCATAAATTTTATGAAAATAAGTTTTGAACAAATTATCTGAACAAGTCTTGAATAATTTATTCGATGAACAAAATATCCAAATAAAATTTTTGACAACAAAAATCTTAAACTTAAGAATTTATGAAGTGCCAAGTCCTTCAAAGTGTGCATGAATTCTAAAACTTGCATAAGTACAAAACTCATGAAAGGCATTAATAAGTTAATCTAAATACTTAAAGCACCATTATTTGTATTTTTGAGTGTTGAGATTAAGAAGTAATCTACAAAACTTCCATAGAATGAAGAGAAAAAATTGATAAATAGGGCCAAATTAAAATAAAAGTGGGTCTCCATTATTTTTAAACAAAAAATAGGTGGAATATTGGGTGAAAAAAATGGATACTTATAGGGGCAATACTATTGAGTATTCGATAACTCAGAACTTTGGTTAGCAATTTTAAATTAAACATAAACCGTGCCATAAAAAATCACTTGAATTAGAGATATAAAAGAGACTCCCAACTACATCATACAACATACTTGCCTTCTCATCCATGGATTTGTGTGTGATGAAGTGATATTAAATCCTTATTATGAGGATCTTATAAATATTTAGACTACTTATAGGTTTTAGATTGGTTCTTTTTAAGCTTATTAATTTAGGGAAACTCATACATTTCTATATTACTCGCCAGGGATCCACATCCTCTATAGAGATACCTTTGGGTTCCTTCTTTCATCTTCCTTCATTTTTTGAGCATGATGAATGGTATATTAACCTTATTTTATCATGTGAGGATTTGATCCCCTTTTGATTTTATTTGATCTTTATTAATCGCTCTTTCTTAAAACACATTGGTTCATATATATATATATATATATATATATATATATATATATATATATATATATATATATATATATATATATATATGAAATTAGAATAGCCAAAATCACTATGAATTGGTGTAGTTATAAAACAAGCTATTTACCAGAACATCCCTGCCAGTTACATCTGCACCATTGATTATTACCTCTAAACAAGTATTAGTATGAAAAGTATGCTTGATCCAATAAATTGAGAAAACTTTCTAACATTTTATGGATAATTTGAGAGTAAATTTCACACACTTGGTAAAAATATTTAATTATTACACAATCCTGAATGACTATTATTACATACCCAAATCCTAAAGATCTCTGACACAAAATTGTATTAAGCTTATGAATAGACCCCAAAGTATTATTCCCTTTGTAGTTTCCCTTTCTCATATACAAATTTAATCATTAATAGGATCCCAAATATTAGGATGTTATTTTGATCATGTTAAGATGAACCAAATAGATCATCATAGGAAATTAATAAATGACTAACTTAGAAAGTAGGAAAACTAAACTAGAAAGTAGGAAACCTAAACTACTACATATACCATACCTTCTTCATCACTCAAGGGAAAATTTAGATGGTACAACCATGAATTAATTTATTAAAAACTATAAGTTTACTAGATATGTAAGTTCATCACCTTGAGGGTCCTTTAAATGAAATGCATTATTGCCTAGGATCTCTAAAATTTGGTATGTTCCAATCCATAGTGGGGTGAATTTATCATGATACTCTTTATTTTCATGGGATTTATTCCATAAAAACACTAGATCAAAGATCCTAAATGATATTACTTTTTCCCTTTTGTCTAACCATCTTTTGACTATGTCTTGATATTTACTAAAAGTTTGTAGGGCCTCAGTCCTTGAGTCTTCCATTTTTATTATATATAGTAATTGAGATTATACTTTGTCATTTGGATCCATATATTCCTACATGAATTGATAGGTCAACAAATTCAAAATGATTGGGAATATTGGTTGTCATCAATACACCAAAAGATAGCATGAGGCCTTAAGGGCCTACTTATATCTTGTTCAATCTACCCACAAGGTATACTTAAGTAGATTATGCTAATCCCTAAGCTTATGCCTATACAATTTATTAATTACATATATCAAGTTATTATTCATTGTTTTGACCAATCCATTTCCCTGAGGATAGTGGTTAGAACATGACCTAATGGTGACTTGATTGTCATGAGCCCATTCAGTGAATTCAACTGATATGAATGTTGGCCCATTGTCACAACCTAAAGAGATGGGAGTGTTCAATCTAGTTGTGATGTGTTATTCTCATAAATGATTCACATCTTATGATCTATAATTATTTATAGCCACTACCTCAATGCATCAAATATAATAATCTATGGTAGTAAGTAAAAACATATGACCAGCTGATGAGTTTAGGTTAATGATGTTAATAAATTCCAACCCACACTTGGAAAATGGCCTTCCCTCAATAACAAGTTTTAAGGGAATTGCTACATGTACTTATATTTTTAGAAAATCCTAGCATTCATGACATTTCCTTACATGGGCATGGGCATCCTTGAATATTGTTGGCTAGTAATAGCCCATTCTTAGGATTTTGAGAGCTATGGTGTTCTTAGATGGATGACCACTACCTATTATTTGGTGTAGATTTTCTAGAATATCTTGAGCCTCTTTTATTGATACACATTTAAGGTATATGCCTTCATAATTTATCCTATAAATAACTCCTTTATTAATCATGTAGTGAGTGTATTTGAGACTCAAAGATCTTCATTTTTGATTGAGTTCTAGGGGACAAGTATCTGTAAGAAAATATTGAATTATGTTAGTATACCACTACACCCCAAATAATTTTAGCAAGCTTGATTTCTATATTGAGTTATTTTAACTTTGCCATCTATTTGCCTCTATGTTTTCCCAATTCATTCTATGTCAATGTAAGCTTGACATCAAGGTTAGACATGATTGCAATAGTCTTATTTCTCAAGATGTAGAGATGGAACTTCTTCACTAATTTCATAAGAGGAAAGATTTGTTTCTTGATCATGGAATACCTAAGTTCTACATTATTCAAATTCTTTATCATAAATGCAATGGGATTTTTAGTTTTATCTCTCTTTTATGTTAGGACAATAAAAATTGTATGTTCTAAAGAAAATGAATATAAGTAAAATTCCTTCATAAAATATAGACTAATCAATACTAGGGCCTGAGATATAGCATCTTTGATGTCTTAAAAATACTTTTGGTCCTTAGATGTCCATTTCACTTTAGCATCTTATTTGAGCATTGCATTTAATGGTCTCATAATTTTTGCAAATCCTAAGATGAACTTTTCTACAAAATTCATTTTCCCAAAGAAAGACTTGAGCTCCTTTTTGTTGTTTGGTAGTGTAATCTTTGAAATTCCCTAGATTATATTTAGATTGATGATGATCCCTTATTTGGTAATAATATGTCCCAAAAACTTACCCTCATCAACTCCAAATATGATTTTCTTTAGGTTCAATGACATGCCAAACATTTGGCATATTTCAAAGATTGACTATAGATGGCCTACATGATCATTCCTATTCTTGGAGAAAATAGTGAGGTCATCTATATAGATGATTATACATTTACCTATCAATCCTTGAAATGTATGATCCATTACTCACTAAAAGGTGGATCCTACATTAATTAAGCCAAAAGGTATTCTTTTGTATGCATAGGTAGCCTACTTTATGGTAAATATAGTTTCATTCTATCTTTAGATTCTACTAGTACCTAGTTATAACCTAAAAATCCATCTAAGAAAGACATCATTTCAGAGCCATTGACTATTTGAATAACCTCATTCAGGGAGGGCAGTAGATAATTGTCCTTCTTAGAATCTTTATTAAAGTTTTATAAGTCAACACATAATCCAATTTCTCCATTTTTATTTCTAATTGGGACTAAATTGACCACCTAGGTTGAATGCCTAATTGGGAAAACTATCCTTGCACTCAATAGTTTTTCTACTTCTATTTGAATGAGAGGTTCCAAGATAGGGTTCACTAGTCATTATCTTTGTCTGAATGGCTTATTTTATGGTTTCAGTGGAATTGTATGGATGATGAACTTTGGGTTATAAACCTTCAAGTCCTCATACATCCATGAAATCACATATTTATATTGGGTGAGTAAATATTTCACCCTTTGCCTTTTTCTAGAGTGAAATGAAGGCTAATGTTGATGTAGTGTGGGTTACTCTCATCCCCCAAATTATCCCTTTTGAAGTTAGAATCACTAACCTTGAGTTTCCTTTGATATTAATCTTGGGGATATATATTAAATAATCTTTATAATAAAACCATTCCAAGTGGAATATGATTTTCTTTGAGATAGATGACACCTTCTTCATCTGACTCCTCTTGGTAGAGATAACTAACTTATTTGTCATCAATAATTTAGGACTCAAATTTTATTGAGTTGGTTAGAAACCAAATGATATATTGGTCATCATAAAAGACTTAGAAATTATTTATTTTGTCAGGAATATAAGGATAAGGTACTATCTCAATGGAGAATCTCTTTACCTGGGATTCTTAGAGAGGCTCTAAATTGGAAGCTAAAATAACTAGTGAATCTGTAGCTTGGTTTTATTCTCTAGTAACAAATACTATATTAAAAGCCTCAAAGAATTAAATCAAATCCCATGATTTATACTTATATATTATTAGATATGACATCTTACACTAATATTTTTTTTAACTTGATTGATTACTAGCTCTGAATCCCCATATACTAACAATGGTTTGGCATTATTTTTTAGGGCAAAGTGTAATCTCAAAATCATTGATTCATATTCAACTCTATTATTGGTATAAGGTAATTATAATCTATATGCTTCTAGAAAATTATTTCATTATATATTAATCAATTCAATTTTGATGCCCGATACCTATTTGGATCTAGCATTGTCAAAGTGGAGAGCCCATAACTAGGCAAGAATATAGGATTCTAGTTATTTTATTTCATTTCATGTAGTGAAAATATAAATATCAAGGCTAGGGGATTCATAACTTACCTCTTCATTGTTGACATTATACTATGTGATAAGATACTTCATTCCTAGCTCTTGATCAATCTAGATTTGGTTTGGAAGGCCCCTCCATTGTAATCTATTGAGAGATATCTATTGAGTGTCTTAAACTAGTCCCTACTCAACAACAATCCATAACCTTCAAATATGTCTACTATAAGGATGTTAGTAGTCATTTTTACTCATGGCTTAGATGCTAATTGAATATTTACATTAGTCATTTCCCCAATCACTGATACCACTATTTTATCTAACTATGAGACTATTATCTTTGATGGGATTAGAGATTGGCCAAGATTTTAACAAATAGAAGTAGGCATCATAGTGGCTGAAGCTTCAAAATCAACTAAGTAATTGTGAATATTTTTTTAAATGCCATAATAGTAATAAAAAAGGGTGGCACCTCTAACATGATTTTATATATGATGTTGGTTCATTTTCTCTGTAGGAACTTTTTTTTCTATAGGGGATTTCCCTATGATAGAATTCCCTAAGATTTATTTCTATTCAGTAATTTGGGTCAATTCATAAAGGGTGGTATTTGCCTTGATTTTCGTCATGTCCTCAATAATTTTATACCCACCTTTACTCTATTCTTTCTTATTCTAAGGATGATCATTTGTTTTTAGGGGAGGTGGATTATTATTATCCTTTAAATTTAGTGGAATGGTTGTATTATTTGGAGGAGTAGACATTGTGAATGGCTACCCATTCTTCAAGTTGTAACTGATGAGGCCACAAATTACTTACTATTATATCCTCATCCATGCTTAGTCTATGTCCTTTTCCATGTAAATATCATAACTATCCACCACTAATGCAAATGAATGAATGAAGTTATGATTTTTTTATGTTTGTTAATATGCGTGTGTGTGTGCGTGTGTGTGTGTGCGTGTGTGTGCGCGCGCGTGTGTGTGTGTGTATGTGATGTTATGAACTATTGATGATTTTACTTAATTTAATTATATTGGTATGACTTTATATAACAAGGAATTGAAGGGTCATGTAGAGTTACAAATTATTAATAAAGTTATAGCTTCTACAGGTTATCATATCAACTAAGGGATTCACCTACAAGTGGCTTGTAGCCAATATAGAGTTCCCATAATAACTATAGGATTCACCTATAGGTTTCTTGAAATCACCATAGAATACCTACAACAATTGTAGGTTTCACCTATAGATTGCTTGCAACCACTATAGAGTGCCTATATCAACTATAGGCTCCACCTATAGGTTTTCTTCTACCATTTAAAAATGCTTACAATAATTGAAGGTTTCACCTATAGGTTTCTTGTAGCTACTGAAGAGTGCCTGCAATCACTATGCAAAGTAGAGCCATTATTGAGGAGACCTTGTAGACACATCAAGCTATCTTGGGAAACCAAATGAATGATTGGGAAGAGCCATGATTGTTTTATGGATTCCTTAAATGCAAGGAGAGATTGGATGTTCTACCAAAGATGGTAAAGAGAAGAATAATGAGAAAATACAAAAGGAAATAAAATAGCAAAACAGTATGCCTTGTCTCTAACCCAGTCAAACCTAAAACAAGTATCTTCAGTTACTAAATAATTGAAGGTTGTCTGGGGTATTTTATAAGTATTTATATTCTTTTCTAGTTTGGTGTTTTGGTTAAGAATTAATAAACTACCTTTTGTATTTAAAGGAAAAACCTAGATTAGATTAGGAGTTAGATAATTTTGAGGAAATAATTGTAGAAGTTTTTACTATAGCCTTTGTATTTAGAATTGAGTAGTGAGAAAGTTGAATTTGTAAGAAGTTTATGAATTCTCTCAGGAAAAGGATTAGAACTCAGTTTCGAATGAGGAAGGCTCCCCTCAAAATGAGATACTATGAAGATCTTGACCCTCTTTAATTATTAGTGTGTTGTGTAAGTTGATTTTATTGTTAAGTTTGATTATATAAGTGTGATGCATGTGTGATACATAAGTGTGGAATAGTACTATAATTTTAACACACCAATTTCATAATATATCTATCTAGTAAATTTATATGACAATTTGAAAAGCAAATTGATTTCTACATCAGTAATGCATATATAATGCTGACACTCTTGAAAATTTTACTTACCCAGGGTTGACAATTAATATTTAATCAGACTGGTGAATTTGGTAATCATTACATAATTAGTCTTCGTAACATTTTGGTACTATTTATGGGGAGGGTATAAATTATTAATGTTTAAATCAATCCTTAAAAATTACTTTTTGGTTAATACACTATTCTACCTAGTCGAGCAAGTTGAGTGAGGACACTACGGTGTCTTATGTTAGATGTCAATGTTCCTAGACATATATTTCTAATTGGTCAAGTTGAGTAAGGGAATATATGGTATCTTATGCTATATGTATATGTTTTTGGATGTAAATAGTGTATAAGTTACTTACCTTTTTTTTCTAGAGCTTATTTCTTGCAAAAGTGATTTATTTTTGGTAAAGAGTGCTTTAACTTTTCCTACTTTCTAGAATAAATTTTCTTACATTCAGTAGTTAACTTTTATTTCTTTCTAGAAGTAAAATATCAATTATTGTTATTTTTATTTCAACATTATTTTATTTCTCCATTATTTAAAAAAAATTGGTCTAAAACAACCCCTTTTGAAACACATGAAAACAAAAAAAAAACTAACTCTGTGCAGGAAGGGACAAGATAGTTGAAGGAGTGGCATAACGTTTATGTAGAGAGAAAGAGATTCTTGAGGGATATTCATACTAAAAAAGCCACAAGTTTCTACTGGGAAATAACCAAAAATACCTATAATAACTAAGAACCTTGTTGAATAATATACCATAAGTTAGAAGGCTCTTGAAGAAGAGAACACTACAAAATGAGAGAGGTAGATTATAGAAGAAGCATTATTGGCTCTAAGAAATAAAACAAAATTATAAAAAGTATTAGTTGAGTTAGTAAGAAGGAATGAAGGATAAGAACTACAAAAACTAGACACTCTAAAAAGTAACATATTTAAAACATTTTAGTAAGGCTTTCTTGATCAAATCAAAGAAAGCTTAGGATAATCTTCAAACCCTTCATCTAATAAGAAGACTGATGATCAACAGATAAATATTTATTATCATGTTGAACAAAGAATTGACATAGAGTTTGAGGATGAGATCCTAATTACATTTGGTATCCATATCACAAGAAAAGCCATAATGAGTAGAGAAAGAGATTTTGTGGAAGAAAATGGGACTCTAGACAAAATTACTTTTGAATTTCCTATTTTAGATGAAACAAGCGTAATGCAAATGAAAAACATCTCACCCTTAGCCTTGTCCAATTTTAGAGGTACATTATCAAAATACCTAGACACATTCTTGTTTGATTTTGATATCTTTTGTAGAAGCTATGACTATAGGCAGGATGCACAAAAATTGAAACTTTTTCTCGCTACTCTCAAAGACTCAGCACTTGGCTGGTTTATGGGACTAATTAGTAATTCAATCCATACATGGGAAGAAATGAAAAAGAAAATTTTGACTAAGTATTAGGAATATGGAAGAGGAATAAGTTATAAAATAAATGACATCTTTAGAATGTCTCAGAAGGGGGATGAATCCTTGGAGGATTATGTTGAACAATTCATGTTTAGTGTACAAAACTTCAAGTAAAGTGAACTTGGAGAAGAACCTTTGAAACTCATCTTATTAAAAAGAGTCAAAGAAGATTTTTTGGAAGCCTTGGACCTAATGAGTGGAGGGGTTATTTCTCACCTACCATTCTCATAGATCAAAGAGTTGAGAAAGAATTATGCTAGATTTCCCATAAACAAAGTCAAGGACAATAGGCTCCCATTGGTAGCTAAAAATGGCCTATCAAAAACTAAGGTTAGTAACCTATTACAAGATATGAAATAGGATACCATTATCCATTTGGCTATCCAATTAGATATCCTACACTAAAAAAAAAACAACTTTGGATCAAGCCTTAACCATTTACTATCTAGACTATAAGAAGAAAAAGGTTGATTGTACATGTCATGAAGTTTGGGCTAAAGCAGCTCACATAATATCCAAAGAATAAAAAATAGTAGAGCTACATGCTATAAGAGGAGATGGTGATTAGGTTTTATATGTTACACAAAGAAGTCCATAGGTTTGATGACCACCTTATCAAGGTATGGGATAAGATACACCTTTTTCAAATTTTACTTCCTTTAATTCATAATTTTCAAATGCTACTCCCAATCACACTAGCCCTTAGATGAACATTTCACCTCCTTATTCTATCTGGTATCCACCTAAAGTAAGTTACCACACCACCTCTTGGTAGCCTCCATAAAAGGTATCCCCATCTTGGTTTCAAGCTTGGCAACCATGCCAAGGCCCACCCTTCACGAACTAGTGACAATAACCCTGAAGACCTAACCATCCATGTGGTATCTCTCCAAGAGGATGTCCTCCACACAAAAAACAATAATAAAAACCTCCAACTCTTATTCCCAATATGCAGGATGCACCAAAGCCCTAACTAGCTACCTATCCAACTCATTTAGAATCCTAAAAATAAGCTAGTATAATACACATTTAGTACTGAGCCTAGTTAGTACCTGACATACATGGTGAACATCACTGAAGTTTACCTTCATTTAGGGAAGGTTCTAATACCCCCATCACTACCCATAATAAGGGAGTCAGATGATGAAACCCCTAAATAATAGGTTAACCCACCATCATCACCTTAAGAACTCTATGAACTAGCACATAAAGATATTGATGAAACAATCCCACCATTTCCAAAATGTCTCATCCTTCAATGCCATGTAATTAAAACCTAATTTTTATTTCATGGGACAAATTAAGAACCTTTGCATCAAAATCCCTCTATTCCAAGTCATCAAAGATGTACCCATATATTCTGAAGTTCTTAGAGACCTCAGTCTATGAAAATTTGAAAGGAAGAAAAATGATCCCAATACTATGCATGTGATTGGCCAACTAACAGACATCATGTTGGGGAATACCCTACTAAAGAAGTATTCAGATCTTGGATGCCTAGTAGTAATAGTCTAGCTCCATGACCAATAGTTTTCCAACACATTGATCAACCTAGGGGCTATAATAAATGTAATGACAACCAAAAATATACACAAACTATAGATGCCTAATATTCATCCCACATCTACAATGCTACAAATGGCTAATAAATCTACAATAAGACTAGAGGGAATAATTGAAGACTTTATCATTACTATATATTCTTGGGAGTATCTTAAAAATTTCATTGTGTTGTATCCTAAGTCTAATTTGGGTGGATACCCCCTTATATTGGGATAACCTTGGCTTATATGCCTTTATCAACTATATAATAGGAAACATGAAGATATCCAATGGTTACCACATTAAACATTTGGTTCTTTATCCCCCAACACAACTAGTTTTTTAACCAGAGCCTACCTTATGGGTTGAAGAGGAGGAGGTAGATCAACCTTCCTTGATTCTTGTATTTACCATAGACCATGCATGCACATTGGCTGATCAGGAAGAAGATACTATTCTTTTTGATATTCTTCATCATAATTCCCAAACTCCTTCTACAAATCTCAACCACTTGCAAAGTATTGAGTGCCCCTTTTTCAACTTCTAAGAATTAAATAATTCTAATGCATCTATATAGGAAACATTCC
Organism: Torreya grandis; assembly: GCA_037957365.1. NCBI lineage: Eukaryota > Viridiplantae > Streptophyta > Pinopsida > Cupressales > Taxaceae > Torreya > Torreya grandis. The sequence goes on from JARHVA010002769.1 coordinate 2,226,033, forward strand.
ACTAGCTATTGTCTCATAGCTGTATCCAAACTAGATCCATTAGTAATATGTAAATAAGGAAAGCATTCTCACATAAAATTTAAATCTCTCTAGAGAAAACATTGCTTATTAATATCTAGTTGGAATTAAATAAGGAAAAGTGCCTAGTCAACATGTTACATGCTAACCAATGTGATTTTGCATGGGATTATGAGGATATGCAAGGAATAATCCCTAAAATATTCACACATCATATTTACATCAAATAATAGTGCCAACCAATCAGACAACCACAATGTAGGATGAATCTATCTCTTGAAAAAATCATCAAAAGGGAACTACAAAAACTTTTAATTACTGGATTTATATATCCTATCTCTAATAGTGAATGGATGTCACCTTTGGTAATTGTACCAAATAAAAATGGATAATGGTGTGTATGCATCAATTACAAGGAACTCAACATAGCAACTAAGAAGGATCACTTTCCTCTACCCTTCATTGACCAAGTGTTGGACACACTAGCAATGAAGAAATATTTTGCCTTTCTAGATGGCTTCAGTGGTTACAACTAGATTAGAATTGATCTTGAAGACTAGGAAAATACCACCTTTACTTTTCCTTGGGGTACTTATGCTTATGTTGTAATACCCTTTGGGCTATGTAATACTCTAAATACATTCTAAAGGGTTGTTCTGATTATATTTGTAGATATGGCCAATGAATGTGTTGAAATCTATATGGATGACTTCACTGTCTATGGAGAGACATTTTATGAATGCCTCAACAACCTATAAAAAGTTTTGCAATGTTGTTAAGAGCACCATCTATCTCTTATCCAAAAGAAATACTACTTTTTTATGACATAAGGTATTGTCTTTGGCCACCATATATTTGTTGTAGGAATTAATGTTGACCCTTTAAAAATTAGTATCATAAAAAACATGCATGTTCCTAAAAAATAGAAAGATATTAGGAGGATTTTAGGCCATGTTTATTACTAAAAGATATTCATCAACAATTTTGGTAAAGTAGCAACACCATTGTTTGCCCTTCTCGCTAAAGATGTTGAATTTCTCTAGACTCTTGCTTGTGATATAGCCTTCAAATAATTGAAAGAATTATTGACCACCACCCTTGTTTTATGTGTTATTTATTGGAATATTCCCTTCCAAATTCACATAGATTCTTTAGATACTACCCTTAGAGTTGTGCTCAGCCAAAAATAGTAAGGGCTCAATTATGCCATCTATTTTAAGAGCAAAAACCTATAGAAAATAGAATTAAATTACACAGTTATTGAAAAAGAATTCTTAGTGGTAGTTTATGATATCAATAAGTTTCATCACTACATTATAAGGTATCAATTATTTGTTCATATAAAACATGCAGTCATTTCCTACCTTATGAACAAACCAACTGTTCCAACTAGAGTGATAAGATGGTTGCTCTTATTATAGGAATTTGATATCACCATTATTTATAAGCCTAGCAAGGACAATGTAATGGTTAATTTTTTATCATGTTTGTAAACCCCTGAAGAGGATAACATAGTGGATGACTCATTTCCATATGAACACCTATTCTCTCTCACCCTTACCACACCCTAGTATGTTGATATTACTAACTACCTTGTCACATGGTTACTTCCACAACACTTCCTTCCTAAACAAAGGAGAGCATTGATTCACAAAAGTGATAGATATTCATGGTTGTTTGGATTCCTTTTCTATACTAGGCCTAGCTCTATCATCATAAGATGTCTCAAAGAAGATGAAGTTCTAGATATCCTTAAAGCGTACCATGATGAACCCTATGGAGGACACTTTGTAACCAAGCGTACAATAGTCAAAATTTTGAATATATAATATTATTGGCCCTCACTCCATAAATATTCAATAAGATACAAAACACATTGTGATAAATGTCAATGTATGGGGAGACACACACATTTAGATGAAATGCCTTTGCAGCCTTAAATGGTGCTTAAACCATTTGAAAAGTGGAGCCTAAACTTTATAGGACCTTTTGATCCCAAATCCAATAACAAAAAGTACATCCTTGTCTGTATAGACTATGCCATTAAATGGGTGGAAGTCAAGGCTCTTACACATGCCAAGGATGAGAAGGTGGCAACTTTACTCTAATAAGAAATATTTACTCGATATGGTGTGCCACATGAAATATTCACTAATCAAGGACCCCAATTCACTGCTAATTTAATTAATTTATTAGTACAACAATATGAGATTAGGCATAAGAATCAAATCCATATCATCCACAGTCCAATGGACATGTGGAAGTCACCAATAAGGAGTTAGAAAATATTGCGATGAATATTATTAGTCTGTCTCATAAGGATTGGGAGACTAGGTTTCTTGAAGCTATGTGGGCTTACAGAATCACATGGAAGACCAATACAAGCTTCACTCCATATGAGTTGGTCTATGTAAATCAAACTATCTTGCCCATTGAATTTAAGCATAAGACCTTACAGATAACAAAATAACTTGGGATGGATATATTTGAAGCCCAAAAAGAAAGGCTTCTATAGTTGAATGCCTTAGATGAATATAGACAATAATAATTGTAGAACACAAAACTTATATTGTAGAAATAGGTTGGATGGCATTACAGGCACATTAAGACCAAGTAATTCCATATTAGAGATTGGTCCTTTCTTTTTGACTCCAAATATAAGGACCACATGGGTAAAATCCAAACTAGATAGCTTGGTCTTTTTGAGATTGAGCATATTTTTTTACAATGGAGTAGTTTAACTCCAAACCATTGATCTAGTAAGATTTCATCTACTAGTAAATAGCCATAGACTCAAGTTGTACAAAAATACACTTACTCAAGAAGAATTTACTAGTCACATATGGTAGTAGTTACAATATGGATACAATGATGTCCTGGCTAGGTAGGTTACCTCACTAGATAATGAGATAACCAGTCCACACTCAGTTGAGGAAAGAGAGGAAGACATCCTTGCCCTCCTTTGGCATGATGAATGAGACCTCCCACTGGTCCTTGATAAGTCAAATTTCTAGATGTATTGGCCAGGACCACTAAATAAACATTCTACTACAAATAGTAGTTAGATTTTAAAAAATTCCAATAATGAAAACCCATTTTTGGGCATTATTGGTAGCTTTTAAGTATAAAACCAACATGCTAGCTACCCAAATGTGTAAAAAGGGCTTAAATAGAAAACCACCATGCTAGAAAATGAAAGCAGAGGAAAGGAAATCCCTCAAACCTCAACTATTCATATAGGTTTCTTGAAGATGCTATAGGCATTCTTGAAGTTGATATGGGTACCTTTTACATAGTTGGCCATCACTTTGTAGCTTTATATGGTCACCTCTATAGTTACTATAGGTACTCTCTCATGCCTATTTTCACCTTTCTATAGAGAATATAAGACATATCCTCTTACAATTCTCACCGATGGCTTGACTATTAGCTTTTGGGCATTATATGAAAGTCATCAAACAACCTCATGGACAAATGCAAGAAGATTAGGGAAGTACATGTCATATCTATTGCCTAAATTTACCCTTGAATATCAAGCTATAGAGCCACAACAAAGCATACAATTTCCCTTTCCATGAGGAAATATTGTAGACCAAATGTTTTACCTATACGGACACTCATGATTCATTTATAGTTTTAGTTCTATGTTGAATACCATGTTGATTACTATAACCAACCCAGGCACAAAACATCCAAGGCATACATAACATCCAAATCCTATCAACTGGTTCATCTAGATGAAGTTGATATCTAATATTTCCCTCATCTACCTACTCAGGATCTTCTATCCATCACTTGGAGCACTCAAATTTTAAATTGAAACCTTATGGTATGATAACAATCATTTATACTCCAAGTCTATGACCCTTGTTCTATGTTGCTTATCCTACATCACATGCATGTGTGCTATAGGAATCATCAATGCCTAACCACTGGTGATCTCCCAAGAATTTCATAAAGGGTTTACTTTACTCCAGTTCTAACTACCAAACAAATCATTTCATCTTTAATGATTCTCATGCAAATATTTGCATGCCAACACTATGTGACTTTTCAGGTGTCACATACAGAACACCATTATTAAAAGGTATGACATATCTTTCATTATTGAAAATGTCATTCATTATTCTAATGTAGCCATATAGTATTAATAAACCATATTTAATTATGACTTTAATCATTCATTAAAAAATTTGTCACCTCACTACTACACCTTCACTATTCCTCATAATGACTTATCTCATCCTGTACTTTCTACTCCATCCACGTCACATGAGGACATGTGATATATCAAGTGAGGGAGATGTTATAGGTTAAACCTCACATGCCATAAGAACTATATAACCTCACACTTGTCATTTATGAACAAAACCTTACAACCTATAAAACCCATATTTTGTTAATTTAGACCCAAAACCTATTGTAGGTAGATTTACATAAGTCCAAAGAGTGTGTAGTTTACTATTGATTGAAAGGATTGATAGAGAAGTTAAAATGGTAGGGTAAATTATGTAGATAGATCCCTCAAACTATAGGTACTTATAGGGGGACCAAGCCAGTTAGAATGTCTTCCATAGAGTTGGTTAGACTTCTTATTTTGAATGGTTGCAACATTTTTTAGAACCTCTTTCTAGGGAATTTATAGTTATTTTGATGGAAACCAAGCCACTGTATGTGGTATCACATTTCTAGTTACTGAGACTTTGGTGAGCCAAGCAATTGGGCTACCAAGCATGAAGGAAAATTGGAAAGATAGACCCAATGGCAAAGAGGTTAGGCAATAGTTCTATCAGGAAGATGAAAGATTGGTATTAAAGAACGGAGGTGTGCAAATACTTAGTTTACCTATATAATGGAGAGAAATAACAACATATATTAGCAAGTACTTGACCTATGAGGGAAGGTATTCCCTCATTTACAGTCTCCATTTCAAATTTTTAAGTCATTTAAGACATAATAAAATCATTAATGTTCCCAATTTCTTATGAAAATATCTTGAAAAGAATGTCCAAAGAATATCAAAAAGGAACTAATATAGCCCTATCTCACCACTGCCTCATATGGCTCATAATTAAATAAGGAATAGATTTTGTCAGACCTGACCTCACTTGGGAACAATTTTTGGCCGTAAAAAATATTGCACCCCAAGAAGAAGAGGGTACTAATGAGAGGTAATATCCTAAGGAACAGCCCCAACAAACTATTTAGGAAAATTTTGCATGCACTAGTACTGCTAGTTAGCCCATAGCCATTGAAGATCCATTGGGGACTACTATGGGAAAGAAGGAGAGGAGAATACTAGTCTTATCCCATTCTGACATAAAGGAGTAAAGCCTATAATAACATGTCCATTCTCCCACTATGTCCTCACCTCAGGTTGATTCCTCCACACTATCTCCTGATGGACAAGAAGAAGTTTCCCTATCAACTGATGCACAAGAAGAATAAATTCCATCAGTCACCCCTCCTACATGGAAAATGAAATCTAAAGGGAATAAACCCATGGTATCAAAAAGGAGACCTCCTTTTATGATATATCAAAGGATGAAGAAATAAAATACCTCTTTAGCCTCCTTAACCATAAATATCAATGATAATGAACTAAGGAAAAAACCTAGGCTTAAGAAAACCCCTGATGGATTTGAAATAAAAGAATGGTCTAATAATGAAGGATATATGAAATTAGAAGAATAATAAGAATGATCACCTCTTCCATCCAGATTCATTGAGGAGGACATTGATCTCCTCAAAACAATTATATACACAGAGGAGGAATTAAGAAAGGTTATAGAAAAAGGAAAATAAAAATTGATTAAAGAAGAGGTTATGGAAAAAGGAAGAGAACAAGAAATTTTTTCTCATGATCAGGTGTTTCAAAAATTGGAATAAGCTATGGAGGAAACATATAGACTCAAAAATGAGATAAAAAAACTAAAAGGAAAATGAGGCATTGAAATGCTTCTAGGAATAACAGAGTTTGTAGACCTCTCTAGGGACAAAGAGAAGATAGTGGAGGAACCTAAAACTACATTCATGGAGGAACTTAAAACATCCTCATCCACATTAGTTATAGAAGCCCTTGAAATAGAGTATGTTCTATATTTTTTACCCTCCTATCAAATATTTCCTCTTCCCTTACCCACTACACCAACACCAACTATAGAAGAAGTCATTGATGTGGATTTTTCAGTGACTAATCTAGTAGAGACTGACAATCTTTTAATTGTTTTGAAGGAAAAATTCAGTAATAAAGAAGTTTACCACAAATAATTGGTGTAGAGATTCAAGGGTTATGTTGAATCAAAATAACAACATGATGAATTACAAGAAAAAATTGAAATTTTCTATAATTAGGATCAATTATCTAAAGGAAAAGATTAGTAAATTACATGAAACCACTGAAATACAAATGAAGTACGGACCACCTTATAGGGTATATGTCATGTACCTAGAAGAAAAATGATTGAAATTTAGGTATGATAGGATTTATAATGATCAATATTATATGGTTTATCTTATATGGTCTATGACCCAATATATTTCTTTGAAGAGTATATACATGTTGATCCTCATCTTCAAGCCCAGCTAAGTGAATTCTACATTCACTAATATGTTGTTACTAGTGATACACAATGAAATCCCAATATATATTTGGGGGATGTTCTATTAAATGATTTCTCTTCATATGTTTTGAATGAAATTGGAAGAGGAAAATAAATGGAATGATATCAAGCAAAATAAAAAGAAGAGACCCTGATGATCAAGAGTGAAGTAAGGGATTAAAATGATATGATAGATGAATGGATATCCTTTATGAATAAAGACACACCTCAGGAATGGGTTTCCATAAAGAAGGTAGAAGTCTAGAACCATTATTTGGTCTTATGGAAGGAGATGGCAAGAAATTTTTTGTTTCTTGTTCTCACATATGGGCAGAGATCTTAGATTTGTATATTGAACTTATTAGGAAGTGGAGAGTACAATGGTTGGGTTTGATGTTTTAACCCCCTATATTTTGGTTCCCATTTCTTGATTGGGAGGGAAATGTCCTAGCTGACAAGGAAAAAGAGAAGAAAAGATGGAGTGAGATTGAGAATGATAAAAGTTTTTACATATTTGAAAGGGCAAGCTACTTTGAGGCCCTAGAATTTAGAAATTTTTTAGTTTTAGAGTGCAACAAAGGCTTCCTCAAGGTCGAGTAAGAGATTAAGTAGGGGGGTCTGATGAGGCCACCAATTGCTTACTATTATAGCCTCATCCATGCTTAATCTTTGGATTTTTCCATGTTAATCTCATAACTATCCATCAATAATGCAAATGAATGAATGAAGTTATGATTTTTTATGTTCATTATATATATATATATATATATATATATATATATATATATATATATATATATATATATATATATTTCTCTCTATGTGTCTGTGTGTGTGTTTATGTTATGAATTATTGATGATTTTCCTTGATTGAATTATATTGGTGTTAATTTATCTAAAAATAATTTGAAGTGTCATATAAATCTATATATATATATATATACACACACACATATACATACATATATATATACACATACATACATATATATATATACAAATACATATATATATATATATATATATATATAATTCAATCGAGGAAAATCATCAATAATTCATAACATAAGCACAAACACACACACACACAGATATATATATATATATATATATATATATCTGTGTGTGTGTGTGTGTGTGTGTTTGTGCTTATGTTATGAATTATTGATTATTTTCCTCGATTGAATTATATTGGTGTGAATTTATCTAAAAAGAATTTGAAGGGTCATATAAATCTAAAGATTCTTGCTAAAGACATAACTTCTACAAGCTATCATAACAACTATGGGCTTCACCTACCAGTTGCCTAAAACCACTATAGAGTGCCCACAATAACTATAGGATTCACCTATAGTTACAATCACTGTAGAATACCTAAATAAACTATAGGATTCACCTATAGATTACCTACAACCATTATAAAGTGCCTGGAATAACTAAAGGCTCTACCTATAGGTTACATTTTTAACTATTGTAGAATGCCTACAATAACTGAAGGTTCACCTATAGGTTGCTTGTAGCTACTAAAGAGTGCCTACAACTACTATGGAAAATAGAGTCATTATTGAGGAGACCTTGTAGAAACATCCACCTATTTTGGGAAACCAAATGAATGATTAAGAAGAGTCATGATTATTTTATTAATTCCCTATATGCAAGGAGATATTGGATGTATTGCCAAAGATGGTGAAGATAAGGATAATGAGAAAAGGCAAAAGGAAATAAAATAACAAAATAATATGCCTTATCTCTAACCCAGTCAAACCTAAAACAAGTAACTTCAGTTACTAACTACTTTAAGGTTGATTGGAGTAGTTTATAAGTATTTGTATTCTTTCCTAGTTTGGTGTTTTTGGTTAAGAGTTAATAAACTACCTTTTGTATTTAAAGGTAGAACCTAGATCAGATTAGGAGTTAGATAATTTTGTGGAAATAATAGAAAAGTTTTTACTATATCCTTTGTATCCATAATTGAGTAATAAGAAATTTGAATTTTTAAGAAGTTTGTGAATTCTCTTAGGAAAAGGATTGGAGCTCATTTATGAATGAGGAAGGGCCCCCTCAAAATGAGCTATTGTGAAGATCCTGACCCTCTTTAATTATTAGTGTGTTGTGTAAGTTGATTTTACTATTAAGTTTGAAAATATAAGTGTGATGCATGTGTGATACATAAGTGTGGAATATTTATATAATTTCATCATAGTAATTTCATAATATATCTATCTGGTAAATTTAGAATAAATTTATTATACTGCAACTGGAAAAGCAAGTTGATTTTTGAAACATTAATACATATATAGTGCTGACACTCTTGAAAAGATTGCACACCTAGGGTTGACAATTAATGTTTAATCAGACTAGTGAATCTACTAATCATTGGGTAATTTGTATATACAATAGTAACCACCATTTTGATATTATTGGTAATTATGGATCTCATTAGTGTTGTCCTCTGGTATGTTGTCATCTTCACTAGGGAAAGGAAACTCATGGGTCTCAAAAAACATAGCAGTGTCTGAAGACATAGAGTCATGGTGGAATTATGGTGGGTTATGAATCAAATCTTTCCTTACCATCTCTCTTTGAAATATCTCAAAAGATATAAAAAACTCAACATAGTCAAATTCACCATGCTAAGAGGTGTTATGAATTATACACTAGTTGGGCAAGATTGTCTCTACTATATTGATTTCTAAAGACTGTCTAGACATTTCTATACTATTTTTATGTCTATTGAAGGGTCTATTATACCTTTGGAACTTGGAATTCTAATTATTATTCAAGTCATTATCATTTCTTATCTTCCTTTTCATGCCAAGAAAATCATTGCTTAATTTTTGGACCTTTTTAATATGGCATCTGGATCTACTTTAATAGAATTCATGCCCTGGGTAACTATAGTAGGGGATGGAATTGAATATTGATTTTATTGGTAACTATTTACATGTACATGTTTGTTTAAGAAACTATATTTTATTTGATGTCTACATCAAGGGAGGTAGTGCATATAACTAATTTTGATTAAATGTGGGGATGTTTTGTTTCACATGTGGAATTAGATTCAAAGATAGCAGACTAGTGTTGATATTAGGTGTTATAGGAACCTAAGGATTAATCTATCTATCAATATTTATGGCATCTTCATATGCCAATGCCAAAGTGTTGACATCAACATCCCTTCATAAGAAAACTATAATAATTAGATTCAGAGCATTATTGTACATTTTTATTGCTAACACTTTTACTAGTTTATAAACTAGGGTTAAGCAAGTGTAAATCTTCTAAAATCTTGCATTGAAGGCCTAGATTGGTTCATTGGGCTCCATCTTCATGCTATTAAATTGTTGGTTTATCAAATTAGGGATGGTGACCTATCCAAACTATGAAATAAAGTTTGTTTGACATTCATTCTAGGAAGTAATGGAATTCTATTGCAAATTAAGGTTACAATAATAAATAACATCCATTAGTGTGAAAGGAAAAAGTCTACATGCAACATTTTCATTAATAACATCCATCAATCTCAACACAAATTTTAAACACTTGGTATGTGTTTCTACCATTCTTCCTCTGGAACAAGAGAAGGATGGTAGATACTTATTTATATTCTTGGTAGGTCATGCACATCCCATAGGATGATAATAGTAGATTCGACCAACCGGGGTGGTTGAGCCATAAGATGATTAAAAGGGGAAGTGTTACGTACTAGGGAAGGTGTTCTATCTTGGGGTATGATAGGGGTAATTGGTATAAATATAGGCCTTCTATGATTTGACAAAGGTGAGACTAGAAGACTATTTTGAGCTCTAGATATGGTCACTCTATTGGGTGACTCTAGTGCAACTAAACATAGGGATTAACCTTTTTTAATGGAAAGGTTCAAAGTCCTCCTTCTAGTACCAAAAAGAATGTTTTATATTAAAGTAAAAGTAGGTTTTGAAGGGACCCCAAAACCCTTTAACAGAGAAAGAAAGATGAAGCAATAATGCCCAACAGGAAGAGCATTCCTAAATCTTACTAAAAAATAGCATCAAAATCAGGTTTTATAGGGACCTGAAACCACAGACCAAAACCATAAAAAGATCATAGATTTTACAGAGACTTGGAAACTCAAAATAAGTATTAAAACTAAGAACCAAATTTCAAAACCAGTTATAACATCCAGCAAAAAAGACCAGAACAAAAACAATAGCAACAAAGAAGACCCTAGTCTTCTAATTCCAAGATCATCTTCACGGCCTTATTTCCAATCATTGTAGTATCCTCTATGGATATTGTAGCTGAAGTAACAACTTCTTGTAGGGATTTCTTCCTTGAGCTCTACCTAGTCCTCTTACTTAGCCCCTCCAAAGATTTATTTCTTCATTAGCTCATTTTCCAAGGTTAGCTATAGCTGCACATATGCTTGAAGTAACCTCCTCCATTTTCATTCTACTTTATTTGATGAGCCTTCTCAGATTATTGTCATAATCCTTGAGTTTAATTGGAATATCTCTCATTTGCATCTCCAAATTATTGATTTTGATCCTATCAGCTTCCTGGTTATGTTGCATTATTTCTACTTTCTTCTTCAACTCCATTATTTCCTTATACATCCACGAATCAACTTGGAGAATAGCATCAGCTTTGAGTTTGGCTGAATTCATGAATGAAAGCTTAGTGTCCCTCTGCTAAGCATCACAACTATCATCTACATTCTCCTATGGAGAGGACTCATCCTTTTCAATATGGTTCTCCCTTTCCATCATTTTCTCCTCTTTTGTCTCTGCAGGGTCTTCATGCTAGACAAGATCATCCTTTTCTTGTTCCCTAATCTCCATAGCATGATTGGAAACTAGAACCATATGTTCCTTTTCTCTTATCGAAGCTAGATCATCAAGTAAAATATTTGTGTCTTTAACACTTCCCCCCAACACATTCTGATTATCTTCATGATTAGAATTATTTTGTTCTGTATTTCCCTCAGTTTTATCCCCTTCGTTTTCTTTCTCACTTTTTTATTCATTTTCCTGATAACCTTCCAGATTTGAACAAATTCATAATGAGGTAGCCTTTAATGTTGTAAGATCAAAATGGAAATAAAATCCACTCTAGGGCATGAGTTGAAAGTATGTGGTTGAACAACCATGTGATAGAATAACAAGTAGGGCATGTAGGTTGTTAATCAGGACTACGCATGGATGAATGATATCTAAAATAAAGTTAAAACTAGGTCAGTTGGTGTATGGGTGGATATTAATCTAAAGTGGGTAGATCTCATAAATAAACTCTAAAAGAGGGAAAGAGTAGAATAGAAAAGAAGGGATTTGTGACTTCAATATTTACCCTTTGGGTTAGATTCTTTATGGATAAGGGTTTTTATAATTGATGTTTACTACTAGAAACTACTGCACACACACATATAAACATAGTCAAGTAGTCTAGGATAGTTTGATATATGAAACTCAAAGATCTTAATCAAAGGTTTCTCCTTTTGGGGTAGTTATTACACACCTATAATCAAAATATTATGAATTAGATCAAGGAGGTATCTAAGGTAGATATGACACACACATAAAAGACTATAACAAATAAAACACTTCTTTCTACACACTTAGAAAGATGAGATAGTCAACCTAGTTGCATATAATTATTAATAATTACTAGCTCTTCAATAGCCGTTACACATCTAAAATCATCATATCAATTATTTAAAAAAATAATTCTTTGTAGCTATTTCACACTTAAAACTACTAAATCAAACAACCAAAAGAGATAAAACTTGATTACATAGAATTTGGAAAGAAAAATCACCAACACATTCATGACAATAAAAATTTGATTTATTCCTTTATTGATTTTTCCAACCTTTGAAAATGAGGGTTTAAGACACACACACACACATATATATATATATATAGACTTGGTAAGGGGTCACCTCATCCTCTAAGTGCATGTAAACTTGTAACTACATGGTGTACTTAGAACCTCAGTTCTAATTCTAGTTTCAAAATTGTATGTATGTATATTCATAGTTAACTCATAATTTTCAAAAGTAAGGTTATCCTTTACAATGTGATGTAACACATTGTTTCTATGCTAAATCACTTTCTACATTCAAAAGATAGAAATGAGAAACTAAGAGATGGTCTAGGGTTAGAAGATACCTGGATATAGTCATGCACATGAAATCAGACGTTGGAAGGTACTCCTCTTTGGCTGTGGAGGAATGACACCTACGAAGAAAAAAGAGACTAAACATGAAAAATGTTAGACAAGGAGATGGTGGGCTGTCAAGCAAACACTTGATCCCTGAAGTATGAAGACTTCCTTAAGGGATATCAACCCACTAATTAAAAAGCAAAATATTTGATAGAAAATAGTAATAATGAAAAGACAGAATGAAAGAAATAAAAGACAGAAAACAAAATATATACCTAATATGTAGCACTATTCTGCACAGTCCCTGGTGTCGGTCTCTATGCCGGCATCGGTCAGGGAAGGGTGCCGATGTCGGTTAAAGTGCCGGCGTTGGTTGGGGTAATGACCGGCGTTGGTCGGGGCAACAGTTTTGGATGGGTCTGGTCGAGTCTGGACAGGGTCTTAAGATTTGTAGAAAGGTTTGATGTCTTTGTCTGTGGGTTTGAAAAGCTAGTTTGGGAGTCAAAGGGTTTGTTTGAGGGTTTGTACAGGGATCTGGATAGATTTTCAGATTGACAGAGGGTGGATAGAGGTGATACGGGTGGAGGCAAGGTCGGGACTGTGGTCTAAAAAGATCGGGGTGGTAATAGCAAATAGAAAAAACAATAACCAAAGAGTAGAATAAAAACATAGAACAAAACTTACCTATTATGCACCGAAGATAAAAGTCGAAGACATGATTGGTGTTGTCACTGTGTCGCAGAAGTTTGGTGTAGCACAATACCTGTGCTGGAGAGACAAAATGTGAGAGATTGATTGCAGATTGGTTGGATGCAAGAAGTGATTGATCACCAGAGATGGTTGATCATTTCAAATTGATTGCCTATTCGAATGAAGAGATTGATTGATACGAAAGATGGTTTGATAACCGATCAAGAAACCGATTAGCAACTGAATAACAAAGTACCGAATAATGGATAACAGAGTGTTAAGGATAACCGACGCTGGCAGTATTGCTGACTTCAGCTGATAAGTGACTGACATTGGGCACGTTAGCTGGGTAGTGACCATCGTCGGTAGATGTAGAATGGGGATAGAGGCTAGTTTTAGCTCTCTGCTCATTTTTACATGCTGCCAGGGTTAAGACTTGTGGGAAAATGGTCAACAGGGGTTAGATAGGTTTGGGAGAATAAAATAGGGGTTAAGAGGAGGATGACAAGGGTTAGACACAATTACGGTGTCTACATTTTCCCCTTTTGTCTTGTTAGTTGTTCTAGATGAACTACAAGACAAAAACAGGAGTTGGTTGCCCCAGGTGTAGGATAAGGTCAATTTCATCTTGTTGGTTGTTCGAATGAACTGCAAGACAAAAATAGGAGATGGATTGCCCCGATTATGGATGAGGTATTCCCCCTCAAAGTAGGAGTCGAGGAAGGGAACTGGGAATTGGGTGCTGATTTGACAAAGAGTGGATGAAAAAGGGGGTGAGGGTGAACGCTGTAAAAGTTGTGATTGCATGCGTACCACTTCACGAGATGGTCAGGCAAAGTGTCGCAGGTCAAGGGTCGAGGAGTGCCAAAATTGAAGTAACTGAGCCCCAGCATTTAGTCATCTACTGATTGGGTTATTCAATCTAAGCTATAGCTCTAAATGGTCGTCATGTTCAAGGTATCTCGGGCTCATGAAGTGATCCTAGAAACACGAAAAAGTCACAAGTAGTGTGGATCAACCGGCTTGAGATCCTATACTTGTGAGGGTCCAAAAAAAAGTTTGCACACAATTTGCTAACCAGTCATGGGGTAGCATACATGCAAAAAAAACCAAGGCAAAGTTTGTCTTGGAAGTGGTCGAAGTCAAAGGAGATAGGCATGATCTCCAATGGTCATTGGTCGAGGTGGATGGATGGACAAAAGGATGTGGCTGAGCTAACCTTAGAAGACATCGTGTCATCTGAGTGCTGCCTACATAGCCCTTATGTGAAGGGCCTCAGGCCAACGTAGTTCTCCCTAAAAGGGAGGAAGGGTCAAAGGGATGGAATTGGTCTTGGTCGAGGTCAAGGTCATGGTCAAAACGAGGAAAGAAGGTTTGTCCATTAGAGAGATGAACACACAAGGGTGGTCGAGCTAACCCTAGAAGATATTGTGTCATCTGAGTGCTGCCTACATAGCCCCGATCTTAGGGCCTCAGACCAATGTAGTTTGATCAGTTTGAATAAAGAGTCTGAGTGGTAGACAGGTGGTGAAAGTGGTCGATAGGCTGGTCTTGGTCAAGGTCAAAATGATGAGGAGAAAAAGATGTTACAGCCTTTTCCAAATGGTGTATTTTGTAACATTGGTGATGTGGTCTTTCATCCCTAACAATTTTCCATATGTGTGATGGATGTATGTTAAAAATGAATTGAGGTCTATTTATGCTTCAGTAAGTATTAGTTTATGCTTAACATAAATTGCGTCTGGTCGATAGTTTCCATGTGTATTGGTGTCCGTAGAAACTAGTGAATAGGCTATGATGATGTGACAGGTCTAAAAATGGAGTTGAGTTGAGTTGGTTAGGTTTGACAAGTGATGAAGTTGAACGTGACCAAAGTGAAGAAAAAGTAAAAGGCATATTGCTCTTTCATTGACAAGGACCAGGAAAATAGCATAGATAGGGGTGATTAGAACCAAGAGCCCCGTTCATGCATGATGTCATTGACCATATGTGTGTTAGAGAGGTAATCGAATCACTTTGACATTAAAGTGAGCTTGAAGTCCCTTGAGTAGGTGATAGGAGGATAGGGTAACCCATTTTAGAGCAGAGATAACTTTGCCCTTTTTTATAGGAGACCCTGAGACAACTACAAGCCAAGTCCATGACCCATTTTTTTTTCTTTTTTTTTTGAGTGCAAACTGATCAATGCGGGAAGTCTACATAGAGATGTCATTTGTTTGGTGGTCATTTGTGAAGCTGATCAATGCGGGAAGCTTCAAAGAAAGATTTCTATTTGTAGTAAGAGTTAGTCATAGCCATCCTTCGAGGGAGTGGTCTATATTTTGCTTATATAATGTTTGAATAGTTGTCCTTCGAGGGATCAGTCTATTAGTTACAACAATGATAGTATAGTTGTCCTTCGAGGGAACAGTCTATCTTTTGATTTGAGTTTGGTGAACTGGATATTTTGACATCTTGATTTGTTTTGATAGAAATGTGAGTCATGGACAAGACTATAGAAGGTCAAGGGCTCCCTTTTATTAGGATAAATCATCCATACTGTATAAAAGAGGTATATAGGATTTGTTACGGGGAGTAGGGTTAAAAGAAATGAGGACTAAGAGGATGGGGATTGCTCAAGGGACGAGCTCAAGGTAAATGTCAAGTGGATGAGTACTTGACTAACAGAAGAATGGTCGCAGATGCAACGCATTAAGAGGCTCAGGTTCTGGTCGTCCATCAAGAGAAGACAAATGATACGTCCCTGATCCATACTTGTGCATGATAATAAAAGGTCTGAGCCAATTAGGGGCAAACTTGCCTCTTTTACTTCACTCCATATTGGTCACATGCTAATTCTCTTTGAGGATGAGGTCTCTGATATTGAAATCTCATTCTCACAGATTTTTGTCATAGGCTCGCTTGATGCGATGTTGATAGACATGGAGATGGTTGAGGGCAGCTAGATGGCATTCGTCAAGTAACTCAAGTTGAGCTAAGCGATCTTGATGAAAGTCATCATTAGATAGAATGTCATGGAGAGAGATACAAAGAGATAGAATCTGTACTTTGAGAGGTAGGATAGCCTCTATTCTGTATACGAGAGAGAAAGGGGTAGCACCCGTGGTGGTTCGAATGCTAGTGTGGTAGGCCCACAAAGCAAAGGGAATGTGAATATGCCAATCCCTTCCAGTGTCATTGACCACCTTCATGAGAATTTTAGTCAAGATTTTGTTGGAAGCTTCGACCTGCCCATTTTCTTGTGGGTAGTAAGGCGAAGAGAAACTGAGCTTGATGCCAAATGAGTCACAGAGTTTTTGGACAGTCTTGTTTTTGAAGGACTTGCCATTATCGGTGATGATTTTGTGAGGGACACCGAAATGACAGATGATGTGGATGCTGATGAAGTTGACAATCTTGTCAGCTTTTGTGGAGATGAGAGGAATAGCTTCCACCTACTTGGTGAAATACTCGGTGGCAGTGATGATGGATTGATGATGAAGAGACGAATGAGGGTTAATCTCACCGATGAGATCTAAGCCCCACTGAGAAAAAGGCCAAAAATCCTGAGCAAATTGTAAGGCGTGACTAGGAAGATGAAGCAAGTTAGAGTGCTAATGACACTTGATGTAATGTTGAACATAATCGTTATAGTCTTAATGAAGGGTGGGCCAATAATAGCCCAGACGAAGGATGCACTTGGCAACCGAATTCCCACTGAAATGTCTACCAAAAATCCCATCATGGACTTGCTTAATGGCCTGAGATGCTTCAGTGGAGATGAGACAGCAAAGAAGGAGGCCATCGAAGCCTCGCTTATAGAGAAGACCCCCTAGCATGGTATAGCGAGTGGTATGCTTGACAAAAGCTCACCGCGCATTGCTAGAGAGGTCAGGAGGAATGACAGACAAAGACAAGAAGTCTACAAGTTGTTTATACCAAACATCTCATGGGTTAGAGTCTATGGTGTTGACATGATTAATGTTAGGAGAGATATAGGAAGGCAACAACACATGATGCACCGTGACAAAAATTTTGGATGCAGATGAGGAAGATGGGATATGAGAAGTGAGAGAAGCCATGGTGTCAGCAAACTTGTTCATGGATCTAGGAACAATCTGCAGGAGGTAATGGTTGAAAGATGCAAGGAGAATGTCAGCACAATTTTTGTACCTTTGGAAAATTTCATTTTTACAGAGGTATGAACCGTTGACCTGATTGATGATGAGCTACGAGTTACCAAAGATGTTGATGGACTTGATGCTGAGAGAGAGGGTGGTCTGAAGTCCCAATTTTAAGGCCTCATATTCAACCATATTATTGGTACAATTAAAGTCGAGCTTAAAAGATAGAGGCATGGGCTCACCATCAAGTGGGATGAGAATGACTCCCACACCCCCACCAAGTTGACATTTGGAGCCATCAAAAAACATGGTCATTTGGTAGATAGTGTCATCGATGGAAAGCGTGTCGATAGAATCATCAAGGAACTCGCACTATGAAGGTTGATTGTTGGGAAGAGGGGCATTTGCCAGTTGATCAGTGATGGTTTGCCCCTTGATAGATTTCTGCTAGATGAATTCAAGGTCGAACTCAGCAAGCAGCATGAGCCACCGAGCCATACGTTGATGTTGATATGGCTTGGAGTGCATAAACTTAAGAGGGTCAGTGTGAGTGATGACAAAGGTTTTGTGATTAAGAAGATAGTGGCAGAACTTGGTAGTGGAAAAGACTAATGCCAAACAGAGTTTCTCGGTATGAGTATACCGAGTTTCATAGTCGATCAGTGTTCGGCTGATATAGTAGACCACTTGCTCACGGTGATGCTCATCTCAGTGCGTGATCATAGCACCTAACGAATGGTTGGTGACAGAGATGTAAAGGTAGAAGGGTTGATCATCTTTAGGTGGAATGAGGACTGGTGGAGAGACCAGATAGCATTTGAGGGCTTCAAAAGCCTCTTAACAGTCCTTATCCCATGTAAAAGAGATGTCCTTCTTAAGGAGATGATGAAAAGGTTGGCAGTGGTCAGAAAGCTGCGAGATGAAACGGTGAATGGACTGGAGCTTCACTTGTAGATTGTGAAGCTGCTTGAGATTGGTTAGGGGCGGCATTTCAAGGATAGCGCAGATCTTGGTGGGATCTATCTCGATAACACAGAAAGAAATGATAAAGCCTAAGAGCTTACCGGAGAGGACCCCAAAGACACATTTCTTGGGGTTAAGGCAGACATTGTATTGAAGAAGGCGAGAGAAGATGATTTTGAGAATGGTCAAATGGTCACGACGAAGCTTGGACTTGCCGAGCAGGACATCCACATAGTCCTCCATGATTTTATGGAGGAGATCATGGAAAATGTAGGTCATGGCACGCTGATAAGTGGCACCTACGTTCTTCAAGCCAAAAGGCATGACTCGATAGCAAAAATTCCCCCATGGGGTAATGAAAGTGGTCTTGTGCTGATCTTCTAGAGCAATCAAGATTTGATTATATCCTGAAAACCTGTCCATGAGAGATAGCATCTCATGGCCGACTGTGAGATCAACAAGCTGGTCAATGTTAGGAAGAGGAAAGTCATCTTTGGGACAGGCTAGGTTAAGGTCATGATAGTCTGTGCAGATCTGGATCCCCCCAGTCACCTTGGTGACTAGGACGATGTTAGAGACCCACTGTAGATAGTCAATGGGCTGGATGAAGGAGACAGAAAGGAGGTGCTGAAGCTCCTCTTTGACAAGGAGGGCAATGCGAGGATGCATCTTTCGAAGCTTTTGCCTGACAGGCTTAGCCTCTAGTTTGGTGACAATGTTATGGGTAGTGATGGTGGTGTTGATGCTAGGCATGTCATGGTAGGTCCAGGTAAAGGCCTTGCTATGGTCGAAAAGAAATTGGGTATAGTCAAGCTGCTCCTAAGCGTCTAAAGATTGACCAATCTTTAAGACATGAGGAACATTAGAAGAAGGGAGGTTAATGTCAATGGTTGATTCATTTAACATAACTTGGGTCTCAGAAGGGAGAGAGCGCTGGATGAGAGAGTCATCGGTGCCCATGTAGGAAAGAATGGCATCGTCATCAACATAGTGGACAGTGTGAATGGTCGCCGACTCATCTTTTACCATGCTGGGAAAAATGAGAGGGAGAGATTTGGACACCCCATTGAGCTGATAAGTCAGAGGTTCTAGGCGGATGGTGTTTATGAAAAAAAAACTAGGAGGGATGGAAACCACCGACTCCGTAGGTGAAGGAGGAGGGACGGGTGAGCCTGGAAGAGATTGGTCAAGGGTTGGTTCGAGACAAAGGTCTGTAGGGGTCTGAGTGGGGTCATGATATCCCAGGCCATACCATTTCTTGGCATCATCATCGTTGAGCAGTTTGATGGGCTGATGGGAGCCCTGCTCATAACGTCCAAAACCAAAACCCTTCCATGCACACCTATAAAGGTAAGTATGTGCAAAGGCAGGGTTGCCAAGAAATGAGAAGTCTGATGTGAAAGGTTGAGGTGAAGGAAGAGGATTGCAATCAGTAGGAGCTTGATTGAGCCCCCCGTATACAAGGTTGGTTCGGAGGTGAGGAGGACCATAAGGCACGATCATCCTGATCTGATGGTCGTAATTAGGGCTATGATGAAGGTGTCCATACTCTTGTGGAGTTTGGAACATGTCTAAGGCTAGCAAGTGATATTCCCCCAATGAAAGTCTTTGGAAGATGTCTTCCATAGGGTTTGTGGTCATCGCTTGAAGGGGAGGTGTGAGGGCGACTATCTATTGTGAACTGGTTAAAGCTTTCACAGATGGAGGCGGTGTCGAGATTGATGGCTTGATAGGGATGAGGACGTCATTAGGATGGTAGGTGGTGTTACAAGTTTTGAAGGGTGAAGGGTCAGTGGGAATGATATGGACTTGTCCATCACGCTCAAATTTCACACAATGGTGCAGGGTGGAGGGGACACAAGCCATGGCACAGATCCAGGGTTAGCCTAGCAAGATGTTGTATTGAAACTCTCCTTCAATGATATAGAAGAGCTCCAAGACTGTGCATGGACCAACGCAAATGTGAAGGATGACTGTGCTAATGGTTGTGGTAGTGGTGTCATTAAAGGAGCATAAGATTGCATTAGTTTTGGAGATGCAATTCTTGGGAAGGGCCAACTGTTCAAAGGCATGGGTGGAGATAATGTTGATGCTGGTGCCTCCATCGATCATAATGCATTTAATGTGTGTTCGATTAACATAGGTAGTGATGAAGAGGGAGGCATCCTGATCTTTCGTGTTGGATGTGGGAATCTCAGAATCACTGAATGTGATGGAGGCAATAGGGGCTAAAGAGTGGACAAGGGTAGCAAGTGGCTGGGGGTCTTCGGGTTGGACCTTTGCTGCCTGCAAGGCTCTGATGAGGGCTTGATGATGTTGAGGCGAGGTTTGAATGAGGTCATAAAGGGGCATCTTCACAGGCATCTGGTGAAGTTGTTTCAACATGGAGTCATGGATTGGTCCAGAAGAGGAAGAAGAAGAGGAGGGTTGAGGTGCGCCAAGGATAGAAATCTTAGGCTTGGGTGGTTGAGGTGGCTGGATGAAAGGGTAGGTCCAAGGAATGGCAGCTTTTTCCTTAGCCTTGTCCTTTTGTGACCTGGTGGTTATGTGAATGACATTGATTTCGAAGATAGGGGGTGAAGGAGATGAAGGGGTCATGGTCTGCTGATGAGATGTTGATGGGTTTGAAGAGATTGGAGGGTTATGAGAAGGTGTCAGGGGTCGATCGAGAGTGTCCTCAAAGAGAAGAGTGTCTTTCTCCAGATAGCGGCGAATGACAGTTTTGAGAGCATAGTAAGTCTCAGTATCGTGTCCTAGTGTATGATGATATAGACAAATCTTCATGTCGTCGAACCAGGAGGGCTTAGACCCGAGAGGTTGGAAAGGCCTGATGGGCGAAAGGGTTATGCTAGAAGTCTACAAAAGTTGATGCAAGATCAAAGAGTATGAGCCCACTAAAGGGTCTATGCTCGTCGATGTATGTGATATTGGTGACTTTTGCTTGGGCGGAGTCAGAGGAGGCTTCCATACCACCTTTTGGGTTGATGGTGCAGTGACAGGTAGAGACGGTACTTTCTTTATGAGAGGCACCGCCCTTTTGGGAGAGGGTAGGCTAGCAGTAGGCAGAGGAAGTAAAGGAGGTAACTGGTTTCGAGTAAAGGTGAGAGTGGGAAGGACTCTAGTTAAGGTCGAAGGATGGGGGCCCAGAATGGAGGGCAATGGTGATGGAGGAGGAGGTGTTCGCCTCTGTGGTTTGGCAGTCTTCTGTGACTTGGGTTGAAGACTACTATTGGTCAAGGTCTGGTCTAGGTCCACCTTCACTTGTGGATGAGTGAGGTTAGAGATAGGGTGAATGCCAAGTGACTTGATAGGTTTAGATGGGGTAGATGCGAGTTTTAGTTTTGATGGGGTTGGTTGAGGTTTAGAAATGAGAGTCTGGTTTTTGTTAAGGGTCTTGGGAGATTTCACCATAGGAGGATTGGCTACATGAGATGAGAGGGTACGGGCATGTTGAAGAGCTGTGAGATGCTCCCACAATCCCCAATGCTCCACTTTCCTTGAAGGGAGAAGTTTGAGTTTCTCCACTAGTCGGGAAAATGGTTGAGAAGATGTGGATGGTTGTGGGGTTGAAGATAAGACTGGTGTAGCGGTTTTAGACTCAAGGCATGATGGAGTCATGACAGGTTCATCTATGGCTGGAGACAAAGGAGAGGTAGGTTCTTCCCTGGGTGGAGAAGAAACCAGAGAATAAGGCTCCTCAAGTGGGTAAAGGGCAGGGATGATGGTACCCTCCACTTGTGGTCGAGGAGTAGGAAGGGTTAGGTCCTCCATGGGCAACAAGAAGGAAGATGGTGAAATCGGCGGTGCTGGTAAGGTTGAGGCATCCTCCAAGATGAGAGAGGTTGATGGAGAACTAACCAGAGAAAGAGGTTCGTCCACATGTGATGGACTGATGGGTGGACTCACCTCTTCAGGTTGGTCAGAAATGAAGGGCGAGACCATATTGACTGTTCGTATATTGTGTTCGTGAATGTTGTCAGTCAAGGTCTGGACATTGTTTTGAGTTGGTGGATGATTAGGGAATGGTTGTTTAAAGATGTTGATGCCCTGATTAGGTGGCGCATTGGGATTGTTGAGGGTGAGGTCACCCTTTTCAAGCATATCTTGGATGATGTTTTTAAGGGTTTTACAGTTGCCTGTGTCATGTCCCTTAACACAGTGGTAGTTACAAAAGTCATTTTCCCTATACCACACAGGGATGGCGCGTGAGGGATCAAATTATGGTGGTGGTCAGATTTGAGGGAGATTGAGGACCCCCTGTTTGATGAGTTTTTCTAGCATAGATGCATATGATTCTCCAAGTGGAGTATACTGTCATTGTATGTATCTCTGCTGGAATAGGCGGGTGGCGCTCTGAGACGTGGATGGCTCAGGCTGGTTAGTTGAAGGCGAAGAGGAAGATCTAACAACCACAACATTTGCTGAAGCTTTAGATTTAGGATTGGATGAGGAAGGCTTAGAAGAGGGGTCATTGGTCTTAGAGTTGGGATTCTTGCTCTGCAACTTGACTTTATTCTCCTCGATGGCACGTAACTCAAGTTTACGGGCCATCATGAAGGCTTCGTCGAAAGTGTGGAAGGCCTGAACCCTCAAGGTGGAAGAAATATGTCTGGCACAGGCTTGGGAGAATAGTTTAATAAGCTCAGGTTAGGGTAAAGAAAAGGAAAGTTGATTGATAAGGCCCCTCCAGCGAGCAACAAAATCAGCAATGGATTCGTCCTCGAATTGGTGGATAGAATAGAGGTCTGTGATTGAGACCTTCTTGGTGATGTTGATGGAGAAATGGTCGAGGAAGAGCTGGGCCAGCTGAGTGAATGTGAAGAGGGAATGGCTGGCAAGGGAGCTGTACCAATCAAGCATAGCACCTGAAAGAGACATAGGGAACGTGTGTAAAAGCAATGCATCATCATGGGTGATAAGATAATAGGCATGTCTGAATGCCCGTAAGTGCTGTTGTGGGTCTTCCTTGATTTGAAAATGAAAAAACTTAGGAAGTTCCCACTGGCTGGGATATGGTCGGATTGGGACGGAAGGATGGATAGGCTCGTTGCAAATTTGTTCGTATGACAGAGTATTGCGTGAGCCAAAAACAAAGGTCTCTAGGCTGGACAACTTGTCCATCAGCATTTTGATGATATCTACTAACGGATTGGCGGGTGGAGCGCCCCCTAGATTGTAAGGCACTTGAATGAGGCTAGAAGAGGCGTATGACATAGTCAGTTATAGCAGTAAGGGCGCAACGTATGGATGACTAGTCGTAGGGATAGAAGAGCGGACTAAGGATGGTTGGGTAAAAGGCATGGCTAAGCTCGATGTCGCCATGGGAGGTTGATTAGTGGTAACATGGGCCAATGGATAGGTAGCCACCCTAGTGTTTATAGGAGCAAGGGTAGGCAAAATAGAGATGACCAGATTCTGAAAGGGTGTAGAAAGTGGTTGAGTGGACTGAGGTTGATGGGGGGCCGAAACCCTGATGGAAGTGGGCCCCATGATAGAGGGAGAGGCCACACTTAGATGGTTGGTCAAAGGTTGGTCATTGGTTGAGGTAATAGCCTGGGTGTCTGAAGGTTGAACTATGGATGCTGTTGATACGATCACAGTTTCAAGAAGAGAGGTCGGCATTCCATAGATTGGATTGCCCAAGGGGTCTCGCGTTCGGCTATTTGCGAGATAGTGTTGTAAGGCTTTAACATTGAGGTCAAAGAATCATGCAAAATCTTGGTCCCCTTCTGGGATGATAGGCGTCTGGGTCGGGGATGGGTGAGTAGGAGTTCTTTCAGTTTCTGAGTGGAATTCCATTATAGGACTGGTTATGGACGGGGTAGACGGAAGTGGGTGATGCCTCATGTGATCGACTAGAGCCTTGGCTTGACTACGAGTCAGAACCATTCAAGGCGAGAAAGAACATCCTCACAAGCTCAAACAAGCAGATAAGAACTAAAAAGATGAAGAACACAAGCAGATCCTAAAAACCTAAGAGTAAATATTTAGGATTATAGTGGCTTATGCCTTAGAATGTGTGTGGAGGAAGATTGGCTTTTGAGTCGGGTCCTAGAAGAAGTAGTCTATGGATGGTTTTAGGTTAGTTATGGTGCTCAAGAAGTCTATGTTAGGTTTCGTACAAGTCCTGGTGCTAAGGAGCAAGCTCCCCTCACTTCACGAGTCTAGTGATAAACTGGGCCCGCTTAGCCAAAATATACTTCCCCTATAGTTTAGACTCTGCCAGAGAACAGAGTGGGCTTTCTCCTTGGTGATGAAATCCAAGTAAGATCACCGAGACGGGTAAGGTATCCGCTGGGGGATGAAATCCCAATTGGGCCTTGTCTCAGGTAAGCTAAGATGTTTGTTTTGTGCAAGTGGTTTGGTCATGTAACATCAAGTGATCTAGATTAATTTAATATGCGTTTGTTAATTACTAAATGTGGTCTAAGAAATGCAAGCACAAGTAGAAATGAAAGTGCAATGTGTTTTAAGTCCAAGTTGAAATGTTTGTTTGTATGAAGACGAAGGGAGAAAGAGTCGAAGAATATGAGTTTTGACTAGTCTAGAAATGTAAGAAAGAAAAGAAAAGTTCTTTTTAGTCCTGCTTATGATGTCATTTAGAAGAGACGAAAGAGGCAAAAAGGAAGGAACCTAATGCACCCTATATGAATGAAAGAAAGAAAGAACCCAAGGAAGGCCCTAGGGTCCCACCGAGCATGCCAGAATGTTTCTATGCTAAATCGCTTTCTACATTCAAAAGATAGAAATGAGAAACTAAGAGATGGTCTAGGGTTAGAAGATACCCCGATATAGTCATGCGCATGAAATCAGACATTGGAAGGTACTCCTCTTTGGCTATGGAGGAATGACACCTGTTAAGAAAAAAGAGACTAAACACGAAAAATGTTAGACAAGGAGACGGTGGGCTATCAAGCAAACACTTGATCCCTGAAGTATGAAGACTTCCTTAAGGGATATCAACCCACTAATTAAAAATTAGAATATTTGATAGAAAATAGTAATAATGAAAAGACAGAATGAAAGAAATAAAAGATAGAAAACAAAATGCGTACCTGATATGCAGCACTGTTTTGCACAGTCACTGGTGTCGGTCTCTATGCCAGCGTTGGTCAAGGAAGGGTGCCGACATCGGTTAAAGTGTTGGCGTCGATCAGGGCAACAGTTTTGGACGGGTCTGGTCGAGTCTGGACAGGGTCTTAAGATTTGCAAAAAGGTCTGATGTCTTTGTCTGTGGGTTTGGGAAGCCAGTTTGGGAGTCAGAGGGTTTGTTTGAGGGTTTATACAGGGATCTGGACAGATTTGCAGATTGACAGAGGGTGGATAGAGGTGATACAGGTGGAGGCAAGGTTGGGGCTATGGTCTAAAAAGATCAGGGTGGTAATAGCAAATAGAAAAAACAATAACCAAAGAGCAAAATAAAAACACAGAACAAAACTTACCTGTTATGTGCCAAAGATAAAAGTCAAAGACATGATTGGTGTTGTCGTTGTGTCACAGAAGTTTAGTGTAGTAGAATACCTATGCTAGAGAGATAGAATGCGAGAGATTGATTTCAGATTAGTTGGATGCAAGAAGTGATTGATCGCCAGAGATGGTTGATCATTTCTAATTGATTTCCTGTTTGAATGAAGAGATTGATTGATACGAAGGACGGTTTGATAACCGATCAGGAAACCAATTAGCAACTGAATAATGAAGTACCGAATAATGGATAACAGAGTGTTAAGGATAACCGACACCGACAGTATTGCTGACGTTGGCCGATAAGTGACCGACATCGGGCACGTTGGCTGGGTAGTGACCGTCGTCGGTAGATGCAGAATGGGGATAGAGGCTAGTTTTATCTCTCTGCTCATTTTTATATGCTGCTAGGGTTAAGACTTGTGGGAAAATGGTCAACAGGGGTTAGATAGGCGTGGGAGAATAAAATAGGGGTTAAGAGGAGGATGACAAGGGTTAGACACAATTACGGTGTCTACACACATGCATGCTTACAATAAGTCAAAAAAAAAATCATATTCAAGTTATAACAAAAGCAGACTATGAGTACAAAATTAATTCTATTGAACTAAGGCTAGATGAATGTTTTCATGGATGCATTGATTATTGGATTCATTTTTGTAAATATTAGTGTTGAAATCGATGTTACAACATTAATCTTTTTCTTTTCTTCCAACTCAAGATAATATTTTTATCCTTGATCATGCTCCTATCTGATAATGTCCAAGTTGAGTAATGAAGGTTTATGCACCCTATTTACCTTTCAAGGAGCTTGGCATGTTATGCCTTAGTGTTTTAGAATTTTATCTTAAAAATTTCTAATGTTTTCACCTTCTTTCAAGTGGTAATCCCTAAAACCTCTATTTGAAATTATTAAATGCCTACTGAAGGAGTTGATCAAAATTGATTGTACTAATAAGTTTACCAGTAGTGTCCCTTGTCTTTGAAAGCTTCAATTCTTCTAAGATTTGAAAAATTAGAGTTTCATGTTCCTAATACTTAGGCATTACTACCCAATTATTTTGATCCACTCTCTAGCCTCCTAAGTTCTAATTACCACCAAGTTGAGGGCATTTGAAGTCTCTAATGGTGTCATCAAACCAAGATGTCTATAAGCCCTATTGGTAGTACAAATAATAAGTAAATTTAGTTTATTCTCATCCTAATTCAAAGAGTTAAACAATATATGAGTCTTTTTCATGTGAGGAGCCAATTCTACCCTCATTGAATCAATTACTTCAAGAGCATTATAAAACTTTGATATGGCCTATTGAACTCAAGTCTCAATTTCTTAAGGAATGTGGACCATTTATTATTACTCTTTTATTTGTTCTAATTATTGCTCAAGCTCCTACCTAGAAATTTCATTCCTCTCATGTAATTATATCAAAACATCTTTATGATTTTCAATAAGGTACTTAAAGTCATCTATATATGGGGACTGGCCCAATTTACTATTCTCTATTTTTGACAAGCCGAAGACTTCTTGTCTTTCTTAAAAAATAATTGTGCTTCTAGTTTCATCCTCCACTTTCCTCTTCCTAACCCTTTGGATGCTTCCGAAGGGTTTATCAAACATGTATCTTATCAATGACAACTCTTTGATCTTTAATTTTGGCTTTTGAAAAGCCTTTGATCTAAGTTTAGCTACCCATGCAAGGATGACTAGTTCTGCTAGATTTATTGCTTGTGTGTCTTAAGTTGTAGTCTCAACCAATTATTATTTTGATGTTTACTCAAGATATCCTTTAAGTACTAATTCAAGAAGGGAGGGCCATATGATTTTAGACCAATCCACACCCCCATATTGGGGTAGTGAGTGGACTATATACACTGATTTTCCCCTTTTAGCCTTCCTTGAGGATGCTATAGTAGTATTTTGGGAAGATCTAGTGGAAGGCATTGAAAAGTTTATTTGGGTAGATAATACATGAAGTTGGGAGCTTGAAAATTCTACTTCAACCTTCTTAGAAGCCCTCATTTTGGTCTTAGGATGGGTTTTAGTAGTCATATATGGAATTTATGTGGTGGTGGTAGTAATAGATAAGGTTGATATTATTGGGGAAATAAAAACAATAGGGGTAAAGGAGATATCCTCTAATTTTTTAGTGATCAAAGGTGTTTGTAAGGCAACATTGAGGGAGAGTGAATTGAATGATCTTACTAAAGAAAGGTGAATACAATCAAATGAATTTTTAGAAGGGACTAAAGACTAAGCCTTTTTACCTGATTGGTCATCTTTCATCGATGACTTCCCTTTGTCATATGTAAGGCTTAATGCATTTGATTTTTCTAACTTCTCATCTTCATCCATTTCTTGTTCTACTGGAGTTTGTTACTAAAATAAATTTGTGCTTACTTATGGTTCATCATTAGTTGGATTGCCTATGAGGGGAGGATCCCTTGGTTTCTTATTATAGAAGATTGTAGCTTTCTTAGCTAGGGAGGAGCCTTGCTGAATTAGGGAGGCAACAAACTATTTACCTATATATTTTTACACGGGAAATGTAGTTGGGTGATCTTGGCCTTCTAAATCAGAGGAGTCCAAGAAAATTATATCCTCTTGATCTCCTTAGTGCTCAACTTCAATCACACCAGGATCTATCTTAACAAACAAAAATACTTGGGTATATTCTTGAGAAGGCTCTCTTTGTTCCTCTATTGATTATAGGGGTCTATTGACCTAGCAGTCTGAAGTAGTACATCCTCTAGGGGTAGAAGCCTTGTATGCATATCTTGAATTGAAATTGAAAGTTTTCCTTAATTTATCTTAAATCGTTCCTCTCCAAAACCTATAATTTGTTCCCTTTTCATGACCTAGGGATCATATTTTATATTCATGAAAAATAAATCATGGTCATAAGGAACACGATGGTATAAAATATCAAAGCCTTGGATATGTTTCTAAATCTGACCATGGGGGTCCTATTGTCTATGAGGCAAGGTGGCCAAAAGATAATTCTTCCTTTTATTTCTTAAATCCCTAAATGTTTTTGCATTGTATATCACATTAGGCCTATTATCATATGTGACTCATAAAATGTGCTCTTCTTCTTCTTTATCAAATCTTCTTTTACACTCTACCAAAGATAGAATGCAATCTCTTGCTCTATGAGCCTATTAGGCACATACTTGAGGAGGCATAAGGTGTTGACATTATTGATAATGACCATAAACATTGTATAATATAGGTATAGATAATAATAACCTTGAGGTACCAATGTATCTGCATACTCTTTAATATCTTAGGTAGTGGTACCTCATAGATAGCCTACCATACCTAAGCATATATGTCTTTTGTAATCAAGGTAATATGCTTGGTGTACACATATATGTGCATGAATGAATAATAATCATATATGAAATTATTTATGTATTCTATATCTAGTATCTAAAGTTCTATAGATTTATCAATGATGTTATGGAGGTGTCTAGGTGAGTGGATGAAGTATCTTGATAGTCTAAGTGTTAATGACAAAGTGTGTAGTGTCTTGTCCTAGTATGCTTGAAGTATACTTGGTTGATATTTAGTTTTATCATGATTAAGGATGGGTATAAAGTATTGATCATGTGTGAGGGGTATTATCAAAGGTTAAGGATGATTGGAGAGCTTTTGGAAGTGCATGGTATTCATTTTGTCATAGTTGGTTTTATGACAGAAAAATCTATTTAGGTAGTTTACTAACATCACCATTACCACATATGGATGGGTCAGAGGGAGTTGGTCATATGAGTGTGATAAAATTAGTCCCAAGATGATATGGTCTAAGTTTTATGTCATGAAATTAATCACAATAAAATGTATTAATGTTTAAATTTGGCTTTCTAAGTAGATTATAGTGGTTACCATAGCTAAACCATCATTACATGTCATGCAGTTATGTATGAACCAATAAGTTTATGAATTTATTTTAGGTACAAATAAATTCAATAATTATAAAAGTTTTACATGAAGATTCTTCCTATAGTGCTAAGAATCTACTCTAAAAATTTGGATACTTGAAGTGTTGTCTAGCTCAAGTTATAAATCTTCAAAGTATCTCTATCATACTGTGATGGGTTGAAGACCATCAAGTTTAATCATGTTGAAATATAAGGCCATTTGTATAGAACATCAATAGTGAGAGATTAATATTACCTATTTACATCAATGGTGTGTATGAATTAAAATCTTCAAAGGTTTAATGTGTAGGTGAAAAGTGCCACAAGCTCACTAGTTTGACAAAAGATCATTGGTGATCGATGGTTCATATTGATATAGATACATGGTATGGGAAAATTCAAAGAGTCAATAATTCACATGAGGCTACCAATTGGTAAAAGTGAATGGATTATCAATAAAGTGATTAGAAGGTATGAGAGGGTTATAAGTGTTATAATCTTTGGATTATGAGTTATATTTAATGGTGAGCACTACAAGGTAAGGACCAGGCTGATCCGTGGAGATTGATAGTGCACATTTAGTCAAAATTATCAGGGAGTATGAGATGAGGTTGAACTAATAGATGTTTATCATAGCTAAAGATCATAAGAGATAAATGGTGCATGTTTTATCTAATATGTGAGGACATGAGATGTTAGCATAGTGTTCAAAGTTTAATAGTTGCTCAGTGACTGTTGGAATTCAAACATTCAAATTTGTGAAGGAAGATGAGTCTATAGTTTTTGTGCCATAACTTTTGATCTATATAGAATTTGATCTTATAGTAAAAATAAAATTTGTAGAGGACTTCAAGATAAATATATAAATATTATTTAAATTTCTAAATGTTTATACAATCAAAGTTATTGAGCTCCAAATTGGACTATGTGTTTGTTCATGTTATGCAAGTAACCCAAGAAGGGTAATTGAGTTGTTCTTGATGGTATTTTTTATGTTTTGAGATGAGATATCTATTAGAGAGTATTTTAAAATCTATGAGGACCATATTTATGTATTTTATAGGTTTTACCAATCCATATTAAATATAAAAAAAATTATTAGAAGATGATTATGTGTTCATTCATGGTGGTTGTGTGTGCAAAATGTTGTTTGAGCAAATTGAGCTTTAGCAGAAGGGTGTTATGATGGTTTTTGCCACTTAAGGAAGAATTATAGATTTTGTTTCATGGTTACATGTATTTTCAAGTGTTATTGTGTTATTATTTTATTCAAATAATTTTCCAAGAGGTGAATGGGCCTTCATAGGATGTAAAAGGTGACTTAAGCCTATTTGAAAGAGGGTTATGCTTAAAGGTGACCCATGTTAGATTCCTTAAGGGTGAAATTATGTGTTATGGATGAAAAGGAATGTTGTGATCATAATAATCATGAAGACTCTATAAAAGGTGATACCAAATGTGATGGTTTCTAGGCTTTTGAAATAGACTTGAGAGAACATGTGTATGTGAGAGTTGTGGAGGAAAGGAAAGGGTGTGTGCCCAGTGGAAGAGTTTTAGAGTAGAGTAGGTTGATGATTGTGTGTATGACCCCTAGGTCATATTTTTTATGTCAAGGATATTTCTCTTGTAGATTTGAATATTGAGGATGAGAGAAGAAGTCTAGAGTGATCCAAAATGTGGTTATGGATGTTTGAGGATTGTGTAGTGTGAAAAGTTAAAGAGAGATGATATACATTAAATATCCATCATATTAGTAAGAAATTAGTGATTAAGATATAGTCATTTAATAGGTGTTGGGAGGATGATAAACATATAGGTCAAAAGGACTTGACCAATAGGTGGTCAAAAGGACTTAATCATCTTAGGGGTAGGTGCTCCTTAAGAAATAGGTGTTTCACTAAATCTAGTTATAAGGACTTGACCATCAACTGGTCAAAATTACTTAATCATCTTAGTGGAAGGTGCTCCTTGTGAAATAGGTGTTTCACTAAAGTTTGGTTAAAAGGACTTGACCATTCTTATGTTTATGATCATCTTAAAGTATAAGTAGTCCATAATTTTTTAGGATTGAGAGTGGTTTTTATTCCCCAATAGGGTTTCCCACTCAGATCTTGTGTTGTGTGTGTGATCTTACATTATCTTAGTTATTCATTGATATAAACATCGTGTATGCTTCATGAATGGTTGTATTTAATTCTTAAGTGTTAGAAGGGTTTGTAAATTGAAATGATTTTTTGTCACCACTCATTCACCCCACTTTCAATGATTTTACCTCTATTAAATTTGTTTGGATGTGTCCCTAATCACTGATATTTTTTTGGTCATGTGTTATCACTACTTGCAGTCACAATCACCCTTATTTATACCTATCTTTACACTTGGCACCAATATGCTCATAATTTTTTAAAACCAATTCATATAAGGAATTAAAGGGTCTTAGAGTGTCTATATCCATTAGGAAATCCTTAAAAGGCCTCCCAATTGGATTTATCACCTTCTCACTTAGTGATCACTCTTCATTCATTATGTCATTTTGGACTCACTAAAGTGGAGGTGCTAGTAGAGATAGTTTTATTATATTGTAAATAAATAAAGGTATTTAAGGATTTATATTAGGTCTCATTATTCCTCTCAAATTGACCCTCATCTTTTGAAACCCTTATATACCTATAAAACATCAAAATATGTCAAGAAAAGTCATTTTTCACCCTATATATACAAGAAGGGTAGAATCCCACTTGATGGGAAAGAGACCTTGGGAGTCCTCTACAATTCCAAGATCATTTCCTAGTTAAACTAGATCATTTAGATGACTTTTATTCTTCATCTTTCCCATTGGCTCCTTATCTAGGGTTTTAGCAGATTTTAAGTAGTTTTCACCCTTAATGATTATTCATAAAGTTATGACATCCAAACCATATAAAAATTATAAAAAATGAAATATTAAGACCCTATTTAATCATGCATAACTATTAAATATACCATTCTAAGTATGCGTACCATTGTGAGCTTCCAAACTTGGATTTTTGACTTTTTCCTTGCATTCTATGCACCCTATCATGTTCTTGAGCCAAGAAATGGCTTCCTTATGACTTTATTTGAAGACCAAAGGATAAAAATAACCTTATAACTACCCATATATATAATAACATGAGTTTTAATTTTATATTATCCCTATAAGTGGTAATAAACCCCTTTTAAGGAGTAGGCCTAGTAAAGGTCTAGTACGACTTGATCATGTTTAGCTCCTCATCACCACCTCTGAGTGGTTAATCATGAATGTGAGAGATTTTTTATGTTTATATATGTCCAAAATATATTTATACATCTCATTTTAAGGTTTTTACACCTCCCCATTCACTTCTTTCCTTTTTGGTTACTAAGCTTCCAGGTTTTGTTCTCTTGGGAGTGCCCTCTATTTGAGATAAAATAGAGGGCACTTCCCCTATTGCATCAGTAATTATGAATATAAGAAGAGTTTGGGAAAGTCATGCGGATTTTTTTTTTAATTAATTTATATGGTTATACCATACTCTTATCACCTTCAAATACAACAAAACCCAAGATGGACTTATATAGAGCTCACTGACTATGCATGATTACTATGTTGACTATATGCGACCCTTAAAAACTAAATATCAATATTTTTTTATTTTTTATGATCATAAAGTGAAGTGTATATAATAATTATTAAGGTTATATTACACATTTTATCACTCAAAACTTATCCCATCCCTTCAATGTATACTTTTCACTTGCTTAAACAAGACTGTAGTTCACTGTGACTATGTTACTTGCTCAAGAAAGAGACCTACTTATAAGAGAACCTTTGTATTAAACCCTTATATACCATTATTAACCTCTTAATGAAGTTTTAAATTCAATTTTACATCCTTATAAACTTTTTCTCATCATGCACTTACTATTTTAACATCAATATAATGATTCTTGGGTGTACTATCATACTATAGTCAACTATATATGACTATCTTAAGGGTCAAAAGGACACCTATAGAATGTTATTCATAGTGATTTTCATATATATTTTCAATTTAAATACTTTAGTCTCATTTCATGAGTGAAATATATTAATATTAATCTTATAACTAGAACAATACACCCATTATTGTGTTCAACCTACATTGCCATACTACAGTTGGTTATAGGTGACCCTTTTAAGGGTAAAGGTGCCCCTGTAGGTGGATATTTCAATTAAAAACCCTATAAATTTAGTCCCTTAAATTTTATTTTGACCCATAGTGTGCCTTTAACCTCAATAGGATCATTTAACATGTATATGTGCCTCTATACTACCACCTTGGACCGTGAAAACATTTGCAAGTTTAAAACACTATAGAAAACACTAAAATTGTGTAGTGAAACCTTTTTTAGAATGGAGGCCTCTTTTTCATCAAATCCTTTGGTCAAACACTCACTTTATTTTGTAATGTGTTACTTATATATGAGGGATAAATTATGGAGGCATTCAAATTGATCTAGACTTCATGTTACACTACTATGTGATAGCACCAAATATGCACAAGGCTCTATTTAGGAGATTTTAAGGTAATAATCCCCTAAAACAAACTTCTCCACATATGGATTATGATTAAAGTTTGTATATCATTATATAGTTTCAACATGGGTTACTATTACATTACTCAAATTTTATAGACTTTAAGGAAGGTCTCTAACATGTTCAAACTACTCCATGATTACTTGCAGGTCTTTATGAAAGGCACCTATAGGTGTAGTTATAGTACACATGATAGTGAGGATGAGATATGAGAAATGCGAATAGAATATGGGCCTATAATCAATCGTATACCTCTTCAAGTTATTCAAATGAATCCTTTCCACCATGAGAGAATTGAAACCAATAAAATTCCTTGTTCAATTTGATTATCCTCCTTGAGGGCACCTGTAGGTGCACATTAATGGTGTAGGACTATGTTAGGGACTAAATTGGTCTTCACAGTCCATCACATGTCATTTGAATGACCTATCTTAGTTTCTCATGTTTTAAGGGTATGTTAAAAATATTAAAACTTCATATTTCATCTCCATGAACATTCTTATAACTTCACACACCTCATTCACCATGACTGTAAGTGAATACTTGTGGAGAACTAACTGTGTATCACATTCTTGACTATAACTTCATTGATATTAACCTTGGAGAGTGATATTGAAAATAATTTTATTTCCATGACATGAAAAAAATTAAATATAACATATCACACTCATTTTAAACCATTATAAGAACCAAAACCTCTATACTTGGTGAAATATACATATAACTCAGCACTAGTGATTTCAACCTGTAACTTGAGATGTTTTGGCGCATAAAACCACCTTAAAAAATGAAATAAAATATTTAATACATGGGATAAATATTTCCATGTTTTATATAATAAATTGAATTCATTGGGTTGTATGGACCAATTCAGGCAAGGAGAAAACCTACCGGGTATGGGGATTAGCATGTAAAATGAGATAGTCAACTTCTAAAGGATGGTTCATAAATCATATTTATACAATCCTTGAACTCATACCAT
Organism: Torreya grandis; assembly: GCA_037957365.1. Lineage (NCBI taxonomy): Eukaryota > Viridiplantae > Streptophyta > Pinopsida > Cupressales > Taxaceae > Torreya > Torreya grandis. Next base: position 2,261,493 of record JARHVA010002769.1, read on the forward strand.
TAAAGTTAAATATAAAAAGTATAATAACACCCCATAATATAATTTGACCTTAAACATCTCCTACTGGTTGTACCATGAAGAAACTTGTTGACCAGTTTTGCATGTTTAAAAGAGTGGTTGAATAAAATAATGGTTTTGGTCCATTTTTGATATTTTAAGAGTAGGTAAAACATTTAAATGAAGTTATTTAAGTTTAATATTAAACTTACATAGGCTATACAACTGCCAAAACCTCCTTCTTTTCAACTATTTTTGTGATTTTAATTAGAAACCTTCAAGTTTTTTAGTTAAAACTGATGTGAATAATATTTCCTAACATATTTTAAATTTAAATATACTTTTTAACACTTTTACACTAAGTAAAACTGTACCACCTTCATTAATGACTCTAAAAGTGACCCTATGTGACAAAATGACTTAGGACTAATTTTGACCATGACCAAGGATAACAACTCATTAAATGACATTGAATAAGAGCATGACACAGACTATTACATTATAGTATACAATTATATAATTTTTTCAATATAATGAGTTTAACTATTTTGATATTGGTCAAAATAATCAACATTCTTAGTGATTTCCTAGTGGTGGTATGCTTGTTATACCAATGACTAGTAGCCTAATCCTATCCATTGGGCCATCAAGTCACCTATGAATAATTTTGACACTCAATTTTCCTTTGAAAAAAACCAAAAATAAATAAGGGATAGAAAAAATAAGACACACAAAAGGAAACAAACATGTGTTCTTAAGAACACTTAAGGAACATAGAAATAACTGAAAGAATGACACACACCTAACCTAGTATTTACAATACTAACCTTAATGTCATCAATAGTATAGTTTTAAATGGATCCAATTCATAGGGATAAAAATATCTTATACACTCATTCTTAATAATTGGAAGGAGTTTCATTGTTTTCACTTGATGATGGCATATGGTCCACTCCATAAGGTATCAAATTTGATATGTCTCCCTGGCTTTGTTGTATCTTCATCCTATTTCAACACTATGTCACCTTCTTGGAATGTTCTTGGAGTTACCCTCTTATAAAAATACATATTAATTAGAATTTGGTGATGTTCCATAGCTTTTTAAGCATTTTATCTTATCTCTTATAGCTCTATTAACTCTATCAACCTCACCTCCATTAGAGTGTTCTCAAGCAAGTCTAGTTGATGTGCCAACTCTAAGGATGATATTTATTGGGATATAGACAACTTAGCCTCTCATCCATTAATGATATTTTTTTTATAATTCAGTATTAACCTCTTGAGATTTATTCTATCAGTCCATAGGGATGTATTCAATTTAGTATGCCAAGCCCTTTGATTATCCTCCAAAATTTTATTGATGATTCTGGTCATATTCTTGTTAGTAGATTCATCCAACCCATCACTTTGAGGGTAATAATTAGATGAATTACTCAATTATATGCATTTTTTATTTTCCTAATTAGCTATTCTAACACCCATGAAAGCAAGTGAATTATCTAAAATGATAGTATAAGAGGTTCCAAACCTTGTTATGATACTTTCATAGAACTCTAAGATGGAATTTTCATTACCTTCCTTAAATTATATTACCTCAACACACCATGTGAATTATTAAATTTTTGTGAGTATCCATTTTTGATAGCATTTGATGGGGGATTTATCATGCAAATGAAATCAAGAACCCATTGCATGAAAATTTGATCTCCTTGAATAGGCCTCAAAGGGAGATATACAAGCTTATGTTTTCCTACAAATAAAATACATTTTACACACATTATAACCCAAGCATAGTAATATTTTAAGAGGCCATGAAAATAATATCCTACCCTCATGATTTTATCAATTGTGGTTTTTGGGGAGAAATGACCTCCTATTGTTCCATCATGGAACTTTTCAAGCAAAACTCAAAACTAGTCATTGTCAATGCATCTCAATAACACACCATTAGTGTGTTTTATAAAAATCACACCACATAAAAGATAATAAGGGATAGATTTTAATTTCATGTACCTCATTTTGGATCTTCTCAAACCATTAGGGTACTCACCACTTTGAAGAAACTTGATGACATCTTGTGTTCAAGTTTGTAGAGGTATGGGATCATCTAGTTGGGAGCATTCATGATTGACTAAATCTTATTGTTTTAACTCATGGAGGTATGAATATAGGTGCTCACAAAGACGTTTACCCATTATAAAAATTTTCACTTTGATGTCAACATCATATTCCATTACCTTAGTAATCAACCCTGCCCTCTTTTTACTAAGATCTTTGCTCAAAAGAAACTCTTTGGTACTAGGATGAGAGACCATGATATAAATCCTATTGTTTAAAACCATATGCCTAAGCTTATTTAGTCTTATTATAATATCAAGGATGTGTCTCTCCATAAATGTTTATTTGACTTCATAATCTTCCAAACCTTAACTAAATAATTCAATTGGTTATTCCACACCTTCATCATTATTTTGTATTAGCATAACTAAGATATTATCAAGGTTATAAAATGAATGCAACATGAATTCTTTAGAAAAATTAGGGTTCAAAAGATTGGGAACTTGTGTATTTTATTTCTTGATGGCTTTAAATTTGCTCTTACCTCCCTTAGTCTAAGAGAAATCTTGGCTCTTCTTGAGCATGGATGTGATAGGTTACACCAAATATGCAAAACTAGGTATGAAAATCCTTACAAAATTTATCTTTCTTAATAAGCTTTGGATTTCTTTCTTATGCAAGGACAATGATAGGCCTAGAATAACCTATATCATTTTAGGATCAATATTTAAACCATATTTGGAAATAACATGCCCTAAGATATGACCTACTATTAAGCATAGAATATACTGAGAGGGGGGGTGAATATGTATATTATATATCTTATAAATCTTTCCTTTAACCAAATTCAACTTAATCAAACATTCAAGATATGAAATAAAACTCAAACAATAAACATCACACAAGATAGAGAGAGACACCAAATATAATGTGGAAACCAAATGTGGGAAAAACCATAGAGAATCAATCTCAAATATATTCATGAGAACAAACCCACAGGAGCAACATACCCCTTTGCCAAGTACAAACCTCAGCTACAATTTGTGAGCACCAACCCACAGGAGCTTCAAACCCCTTTGTCGAGCACCAACCCAGCACCTATTCATGAGCACCAACCCATAGGAGCACCAACCCCTTTGCCGAGCACCAACCTAGCAACAATTCATGAGCACTAACCCACAGGAGCACCAACCCCTTTGTGTATACCACACACCTATCTCTCAATGTTGCTATCTTCAGCAAATGATAGATCAATACATCTCCTTCCTCTCTCTCACATTTGCTCTTCCAAGCTAGATATAACAAATACAAATCATATTCATCTCTCACAATTGCTCTTCTAAGCTAGATATTGCAATATCAAATTAACCTCTCACTTTCATATTACAAATGGATAATCAAGCCTTTATTTATAGCTTTCCAAATGACCTTCGGCCTTCCCCCTTTGTGACCCTTCAATCCTCATTGAAAATGGTGCCAATCTTGGATGACCTTCATATCCAAGCATTTGAAAAGTCATGTGGTGACCCTTCATGACCAAAAACGTCCTTCTCACTTTTGTCCTTATCTTTGGTGACTCTTCATATTCCTCAAAGTGTCCCTTCATGATAAATTTTTCCTTTACTCTTTTGTCTTCACTTGGTGACTCTTGGTATTCCCCAAGATGACTCTTCATGGGAAAATGCATCCCATCCTTCTTTTGTCTTTATCTCATGGCTCTTCAACTTCTCCATGGGCCCTTCTTTTGTTTCATATGCAACCAAAAATATATTCATTAATATTAAATAAATATTAACTTATATTAGCCAAGATATATTTATTACAAACAATATTAAATGCAATGGGGCCTTTATCACCAATAATGCTAAACCTTTGACATCAATGACAATATTTCCAACACCTTCATGGACAAAAAAAAATGCATTTTTGGGGTTGAGAGATACTCCATACTACTTTCACCTTTAAAATATTTTCCTTAGGTGTTTCATATGCTCATTATCATCCTTAGATAACACTACTATTCCATCTAGATATACTAAAAATATTTCATTAATTAAACCTTTGAAATCCATGTCTATTTCCCTTTAAATTTTGGTACCAACTTTTGACAAACCAAATGGCATATTACTATCATAAAAATTCCCTCATTTTGTAGTTAATGTTGTCTTGAGATGATCATATTCATTCACTAGAATCTTATTATAACCAAAATAACCATCGAGGAGAGAGAAATGTTGAGAACTTAAATAACTTGCAAAATCTACTCCATTTAGGGTAAAGGATAGTGATCTTTGAGTGATACTATATTAATATCTATAAAATCCCCAAAAAGTCTTATATCCCCATTCTGATTTCTAACAGGTACAAGGTTATATATCCATTTTGAATGCTTGATAAGAACTATTATTTCATATTCAAGGAATTTGGAAAGTTCTAACCTCATGAATTATTCAATCTTGGGGTTATTTGGCCTTTATTTTTGCCTAAAGAATTTAACTCTAGGTTATAATTAAATGGTATGATGTGATATGATAGAATCAAACCATTTTAGGTCCTTATATTCCCAAGAAGATATGTCATGAAACTCCATACACAAATCAATGAATGCTTGCTTCTCTAATGTAGAACATACCTTGACTACTTTAAGGAGTTTATCTTTACAAATCAATACCCTTTCATAATTCTCCTCTTTTTTAGACATAATTAAATTTTAATTATTCCTTTGGTAATATTAATTAAAAATAATTTATAAGGTTACTAATCCCTTAGGTATCTTGTTTGTTCTTAGCTATACAATTAGATTATCAAACTATTGTTAGAGTCTCTTTTGGTTTCTTAAGGAAAACTCAGCTTTATTTTGCAAGAAGTATGCAATGCATTTTTCACTATAAAAAACCTAATTATTATGTATGTAATTTATGACAATGGTCTTGATGTTATATTTATTTTCCTCCTCTTTTATGGTAGTAGGTGTATCAAATTGTGTTCTTATGGCAGCTAGTCTTTCAACATGATTATTTTGCTTCCTTGGGACTGATTATATGTTGAATGTATTGAATTATTCAATAAAATCCAATACCCTATGATTATATGAATTGATAAAAGGTTTATTTTTATAAACCACATTCCTAATTTGATGCACAACCAATTCACTATCTATATACTTGAAAATTATTGATTCCTTTTCTCCTTGCCCATTGAAGGCTATGAATCAGACATTCATACTAAGCCATATTGAAAGTGAAAATTAAATGTAACCTATATGAATAATAGTAAAAAATTTTAGATAGGAGACAAACATAGCAATATATCCTTTAATAATATTACTTCTTGAGCCATCAAAAAGCATTTTCCACATTCCATAATTCTCACCATCTTCTTTGGCAAGTATGGATGTTGGTATTCCTTCCTCATGTAGGTAATACAATCCTAAATAAATTTCCTCCATGAAAACATAAAATACATGATCATAGGTTTTATTACCTTGCTAATAAAAAAATAAATAAAAATCACCTTCAATATTGGAAGAAGTACCATTATCCATAATATGTTCCTCTTTATCATTGATAACATAATTCAAATTGTAACTTGATTAAACATAATGTTCAATATGAAATTTAGAAAGTGGTTGAGTCATAATTATTACCTTCACTCCATATCTTGTCATAAAGGATAACAAGGACCAATCATCTGAGACGTAGCCTCCTATCTTAGCTGTAAAATCTCTTGAAAGGTAGATTGCAAAATGAGCAGGCAAGTCCGTAATAGCAATGTCTTAGAGAATAGGGAAACTAAGACAATCATGGAGAAAACCCTTTAACCCTTTGATTAATCCTATTATCTTGGTATGTGTACCATATAATTAAATCACTCATTTTATATGTGGTTCATACTTTATGCCCACTTCTTTAGCTACAACTTTAGGCATCAGTGATGTAGAGGCTCCACTATCAACTATACAATTGTGAACTAGTTTGTCGCCCATAATGAGAGTGAGGTATAAATGTGAAGGATTATCATCTTTGATATATGGTTCAATAATTTTATTATGGTAATTATTAATATATAAATTTCTATGACCATGACTTGGTGATGGATGACTAATATGGATAGTGGACACTAATTTTTACAAAATCTCTTTTCGGCCATGCATATTAAGGACATCCCAAAGAGAAATGGATGTCTTGGTATTCTTAAATTAGTCAAAAATATTTAGATAATAAATAAATAATTTTTCCTGGGACCTTGGAGGAAATTAAGTGCTTGGAACTTGAGGAATTGAAGTACTTTTAATAGGCCTTCCAACATTTTTATTTGGAAAAGGTGCATGAATGTTAGGGACTATCATGATTGCAGCCATGCCTTACTACCTTGTAGGAGAAATAGATAAAATTGTTGGCACATTATCATAACCTCATAGAGCCTTTATATTATATATTGTATTATATACAATATAATTTTCTTTATTAACCACAAAAGTGTATTCAACTAAGAAGTTAGTGAATATTTCTCCTTGAGGATGTCAACTGTCATTTGTTTGTATTAGGAATTCATCATATTCTAATAGTTTAGGGGAGACTCCTCCTTGAGAAAATATAGATTAATCTACACCTTAATTTTCATCCATTATCTGATCTTTTTTCCACTCTTCCCCTTGAACCAAGTTACTATGCACTAGTACCATTGCTCTTGTATTCAAGGTTGAAGTAGGATTATATGCATTGGCAAACCTATTGAAATTAGCTTTCCCTTAACCTTTCCCTTTACCATATTGTTAACCATATTTTTGTTTATAGGGATATTTATTTTGATGGGTACCTTTTTTTTTATTGTATTTCCTATTTTGAGCCTCTAAGGCTACGAATCTTGCCCTCTAATTAATATCATCTTCTGCCTTCTTAAGAGCAGTCATAGGTTTGGTATTTTCCCTTGTGATTTGGAAATGTTTGGAGTAGTGGTAGGAACATTAGGTATCATGGTCATAAACACTTTAAAAGGTAGATTTATAGCTTAAATGAGGCCATTCTCATATTTAATGGTAAGGTCATATGCTTCTATAAGGGTGAAACCACCCATGTATTATAACATGATAGCAATATTAGTACCAATTACCCTTAAATATGTGCAAAAGACAAAGATATAAGGTTATCTCACAAGAGGAGGAAACCTATGCCAAGTATTTTGGAACCCCTTATTGAAGTCATTCATCATTTCCTTGGGGACTCTTTGGATTACATTGAGTTGGTGAATAAGTGAAGTGTGGTCACTTTTATCCTCAAATATTGAAGTGGGTAACACTTCAAATTCATCCCATGTTGTAATAAAACCACTAGGAAAATTCCTATACCAATTAAGGGATTTACATCTAAGAGACATGACAAGGATTCTAATGTAAATATTGACTTCAGTGATATTATGAAAACTACATATTTTTTATATATCCATAATATGTTCACTAGGAGGCCTTCACCATTAAATGTAATAACACTCTTTCTGTCATTAGGGGGAATGTCATCATAGGCCTCAAGATGAATTGGATTTTTAGTGTTAAAGGTTTGGAAGGCATGTTTCCTATACATGTTTTCTTCAAGTTATTCATCACTTTCTTGGTCTGATTGGATAACAAAGTACTCTTTCTCTTCAAATGGTAGAATAGGTTGAGGGTATTTAACTTCAAGAGGAAGTTCAGGTTGAAGAGGTAGATTAATGAGATTGAAAAATATAATAGAATATGAACTACTAAGGACCATAAAGTATGAACACAAATATATGACAAAAATGGTCTAAAACTATATTTTACCTTAAATGGAGTCACCAAATATTGAGTAGTACACAAATATGTAGTTGATGTTGTCAAGACCAACATTCACCTTGACAAGTTATCTTTAGGATAATGTATCCCATTGGGGGTGCCAAAATTATTGTCACTAAATATTACACCCTATAGGAGGTTGTTCAAGATTACTCTAATATTTTGTCAACAGTAGAATACTTTGAGGTATGTGGGTCACCTATATAAGAAGTAAACATATAGGTTTAAGGGATAGATCCCTAAATTTTCATTTAAGTGCTTATCACCTACACTAACTGATTGATTTTGGGAAAATGGATAGATTTTTGCATGAAAATAAACTAATCTAAAGGAGTGATACATTGTTAATATTTACTCAAGACCATTATACTTATCTCACTAAGAAATAAGACCTATAAACTAGCTTTAAAGTCTTAGATGCTCTAACATTAGTATTTTAATATAGAGGTGATATGCATGAGATAGCTCAAGGTAAGTGGATATTAGGTAAATTGTAAACTCAAAGGACACTTGAACACTTGAAGGGAGCCAAACACACTAGCTACAATCTATATGACCTGTTATAATGATAACTTCTTATACCAAACATGAAAGGACAAAGAGAAGTAAGTATAAAAGCCTTACTAACTTCACCATTAATAACTTAAAAAACATAGATAAGATGTATTTTAAAATAAAATATATATTTATTAAATTATTCAAAGGCAAATTAAAACATCAAACTAGTAGGGCTTCACCATACTAGATATGGTATTATCAAATAAGAGCCAAAATGGCTAGTACTTATAGAATGTGTGAGATAAGAGAGGAGAATGAAGTCCAAGAGTCACAAAAACAAGTTTCAAGGTGAGATAAGGAGTTACATCTGTATAATAATTAATTATTAGACATACCATGCAAGATCTCTTTTGAAAAATGTCCCTCCAAGGTATGAAACTCTTCAATTTTGGTGTAGGACTCTTCAACTGCATGTTTGTAAATTGCCTTCATCATTTACCCTTATTTGATCACTCCATTGTAAAATAGGGAAAAATAAAATGATTTAAAAAATAATTGGGGTTATAAATAGGCCATAACATATATTTTACGTGTCCTTAATCACTTATATTTTTTTGGTCATGTGTTAGCACTGCCTGCAGTCACAATCACCCTTGTTTATACCTAACTTCACACTTGGCACCAAGATGTTCATGAGTTTATCAAAAAAATCCATATAGGGGAGTGTATGACACTTTTAAATGGTCCCCATGTCTCTATATCAATCACTTAATCCTTAAAAGGCCTCCTAATTGGAGTTATCACCTTCTCACTTGGTGATCACTCTTCATTCACTGTCATTTTGGATTGGCTAAAGTGGAGGTACTAGTATGGAGACTTGTGAGATATTATAACTTATTAAATGTATATTATGAGTTATATTAGGTCTAATTATTCTTATCAAAGTGATACTCATCTTTTAAAACACTCTTAGACCTACAAAACATCAAAATCTATCAAGAAAAGTCATTTTGGACCATGTATGTACAAGTAGGGTAGAAACCAACGTAATGGGAAATAGCCCTAAAGATTCATTTGCAATTCCAAGATAATTTAATATTCAAAATATCTCATTTGGATTCCTTTCCTTCATCTTTCCCATCAGGTCATTATCAAGGGTTTTAGAGGGTTTTAAATAGTTTTCACCCTTAAGGATTGTTTATAAAATTGTGACATCCAAAACCAAAAAAAATTGCACAAAATGCAAGTTCAGGACCCTCTTCAATCATTTATAACTCCTTAGTCTCCCATGTTAAGTATCCTTACTGGTGTGAGCTTCCAAACTTGGCCTCAACTTTTGCCCTACATTATGGGCACCCTGTCATGTTCTTGAGATAATAAATGGATTCCTTGTGACTTTATTTGTATACCAAAGGCTAAAAATCACCCTATAACTCCCCATGAAGTTTTTACCATTCATTTTAATTTTATCTTATCCCTATAAGTAGTATTATACCCCTTTTAGGCAATAGGCATAGTCTAGGTCTAGTAGGTCTTGACCATGTTTAACTCTTCACCACCACCTCTAAGTGGTTAATCATGTCTATGAGGGATTTTATATGTTTAATTATGTCAAACACAACTTTATACATCTCCTTTAAAGGTTTTGACACCTTCTCACTCACTTCTTGCCTTTTTGGTTACTAAGCCTACAGGGTTTATCCTCTTGGGAGTGCCCTTTATATACACATAATATTTTATACTTTTATCAAATATTAATGTTTTACATCTTGAAAGAACCCATTGAGACTCAATATATCTAATTTCATACCTTAAAGGGTGTACCAAGAAAGGGGTGGGCGTACCATTGGTGCTTCATATGATTATTGTCCCTTTTACCACTTGTTATCTACATACCTTTCTCCTAAAAACCTTATCCCTAAGCTTGTTATTCTCTATTATACCCTTTCTAGTAATTTCCCACATTTTATCCTCCTTTTCCTCACCTTAATCCAATTTTATTAGTTGGCTAATCTAGGTTGACTAGGTTGACCCTATACAGTTTTGGGTGATTTTCACTTAGGAACTAGTTTGGCTCTTGACCAACCTAGCTCATGACCTAGTGAATAATTGTCCAAAATTATGCTAGGTTGACTAAGTTGAACCTATCTACTGATATTTTTAAAAGGGTTTAGGTTTAAATATGCCTATATATGAAAGATCATTTTGAAATTTTTTTATATGCAATCAAGAGTTATTATTCATTTGTGTTTTTTTACAATCCTCTCTTCCACCATTCTACTTGAGGAGTTTTAGCTTATGATTTATACTTGAAGAATATAGTCTTATGGGTAAGTATTGGATACTTTAGATTTTATTATTAATCCTTACAAACTACAACCACCTCTTTTGAATCCCATTTATCCAAGGGAGAGATTGAGTCTCGATGGGTTCATCATTTAGGTAAGTATTCTCTAACATTGCTCCTCTCTTTAGTAGATATAAGTAGCATTGATATTAGCTTCAAATAATATTACTCTTCTTATTTCATGTATTATGGTCTTACTCATACATAGCTTAATTTAGATTCTTTTATGCATGTTTTTATTGTTTACTAACCCTTCATAGTATGCCATCAGCTTTGGTGAGCAGTAGATTATATTTACTTCACTTATTATTAGTTTAGTTTGATATCAAAACATAGAACTCCCTTAGGGTTATTGTGTGATTGTGCTTGATTGGAGGCATTTGAACCCTCCCTAGCATAGTGTATTATGGTAATATATCCCCTAATTAGGTCTAGTAGATCCCCATATTGGTCATGTTCCCACTTAACAAATGTGTCCCCAATCAAAATTGTATGGTATGATATATTTTATCTGAGTTAAGATTGATTTATAGACATGATGCATTTATAATTGAATAAATTCTATATAAACTGACATGAATTAAAGCCTTGCATGTTTTATTTCACATATTTCATCATTTTATCATTTCATTTATATATATATATTTATAATACTAGGTCGATAGTATCAACATAGTACTAAATTTTGTGCGTAGGTTTAACACACAGTCACATCAATATGACTTTATTCTATTTATGTAGGTTTTCTAGACTTCTAGTTCAGACTACTAGGTTGACCTAGTTGACCCTATACATTTTTAGGTTTTTAACAAATAGAATCTACAAAGCTAGATCGACTGAATCAATACATTTAGTATAATTTAAAAGTATAAATTATGGTACTTCAATAAAAATAATATTTTCCTTTGCATCCTCCAACCCACCAAGGTTCCTTTATATATTTCTTTCTCATTTCTAGCATTTTGTTATGGTTCTACTCTCATAGTTTGTGGTCTTTAAAACTACCCATGTATAGTTAATTAGGTCGACCCTTTTGATGTAGTTTTGTATTTTGTATTATGTCTAGAAAGCTAGCTTGACTCTATTAGTGTATTTTATTTTTAGACCCTTGCTTCCATAGTATAGGGGTGACACTATAGACTCTATTCTATATTATGTATATACATTATTGATGAATTGACATTGTACTATGTTTCAAAGTTGGAATTAACCTGTATATGATAGTAATTAGGTCATACTTTGATTTTTTTATTGATTTCATGTTTAGAATATATCACATAGTCTAATTAGGTGGTTTTTAATATATCTTTTATTCATAATATTATATATTTTATGCACACACAACCAAATCATAATATCTTAAAATGAATTTTAACAATTGTCTACCCAAAGCCTACCTACTTAGATTTCATCAATAATGGGGAAGATGACTTGGTTTTATGGCCAAGTATAAATATGTGGTTAATGGTATATATTGGGTAATAACCCAAAAAAATTATCATTTTAGTGTGTGAAATGAGGGGGTAGGCCCCAATACCAAGCCAATACCATTACCAATATAGATCCCTTTCGACCTAAATGTTGTGAAAACTTCATTAGATTACTTTCTAGTTCCTTGCTTATATCCAAATTCCTATCAAATGTAAAATTATATTTTAATAATCTATAACATTTAAGATGATCTCTTAGTTAGATTTTACTTTCCAAGTTGATTGCTTCCTCTTAGCTAAATTGTATGTTGTATTGCGAAAACTTGCATTAGCTAGTATTGGTGCAAGGTTTTGTGTTGTGTACCTCAATTGAATCAACCTCATTAACCATATTTATTATGAGTTTCCTTTCATTTATTTATTTATTTCAAAATTACTTGTAAAAAAAATTTCATGTTTCAGTAGACAGTTGGTTATGTACCTTTTTCTACTTGTCTTGTATGTTTCACTTAGTTTTCTATCTACCTGACTTAGTTATTTGTCTCTGCCTCTAATTTTTATTACTTAGCATCCTTTTTATTTCCTCAAGCATCATGTCCCCTATCAAAATATTCTTGTATAACCTAAATCAATTTAGACATTATATGGGGTTCTCTTTGCTTCTTATCTTTTCCTATCTTTTTCCCCTTTTTTAGTTGTTGGGGCATCTTGTGATGCCCATCCACAAATTACTCTTACCTTTGGGGCATTTTGCAATGCCCACCTGGATATCATTTCAGACTTTGGGGAATATTATGATTTCCATCCCTACATCCACTTACCCTTTGGGGCATTTTGTAATGCCCACTCTTATTCTACCTAGCATGCAGTTACCAAACTAATTCAACTTCAAGAAACCTATCGAGACACATATGCTTGTCTCTCATGTGCTCATCCTTGATATAGACATTAGTGTAATATACTTCCCTTCTTTTCATAATTTATATATGATATCTATTTAACACTTTATGTAGGTTACTTATATGGATCTTTTCCTTTGCAATAGTTCTCTCTTATTACAAACCTTATTCCTTCCTTTTTGGTCTTTTGGTTTCCATTTTATCACTTAAGTTGCATTTTAAAATAGTAGATATGACCTGGTATTCCTTGTAATGTACTGTTGGAGATATTATCATTGATGTCAAATTAGCATTTAATGTCAAAGGTGTTTTTAATGTTTATATCTTGGCTAAAAGTGTTTTAATATTAATTAGATATTAATGAATATATTTTTGGTTACATAAAGACAAAAGAGGGCCCATGAGGAAGTCAAAGAGTCATCACTAAAGACAAAAGAGGAAAAGGATGCATTTCTCCATAAAGGGTCACCTTGAGGAATCTGAAGAGTCATCACTAAAGACAAAAGAGGAAAATTATGCATTTCTCCATGAAGGGTCACCTTGAGGAATTCGAAGAGTCACTAGGTAAAGACAAATAAAGAATTCAAAGGGTCATACAAGGGTGAATGACAAAGGTCATTTGGAAATATATAAAAGGAGGCTTGGGAAGACATTTTGTATTTTTAAAGTGAATGATTTTATCTAGCTAATAAAAGTAGAGGAAAATAGAGAAAAAAGAAGAGATATAGTAGTGTGCTATCATTTGTTGAGAAAGAAGCATTGAGAGATAGTTGGTGTTTTATACACAAGAGGAGATGGTGATCTTATGGGTGGGTGCTCACAAATCATTATTATGTTTGTTATCAACAAAGGGGTTGGTGATCCTACAAGTTGGTGCTTGAAAACTTTGTAACTTGAGTTGGTGCTCATTTATATAATTGACATTATTCTCCATGGTTTTTCCCACTTTGGGTTTCCATGTAAAATATACTCTCTCTCTCTCTCTCTCTCTCTCTCTCTCTCACACACACACACACACACACACACACACACACACACACACACACACACACACACACACACACATGCAGTGCATGTTATTGATTTCAATTTAATTTCATATCTTTAATGTATGATTAAGTTGTTAAAGTAGAATTAATTTGATAAGGTAAAATATATATCCTATGCTTAACAATTGGTATCAAAGCAGGTTCCTTCAAAAATGGTTTAATAGCTTAAAGGTATATCAAGGAAAACACAAGATGGCCAAGTAGATAAATAAGGAGAATAAAGAGTTTAAATATATGGTCAAGGATCTTAAGGAATAGGTTTGTATCTTGGATTCTAAGTTAGGTATAAACTAAAAAAAATAAGATGTTTATTCAGGATGTTAAGAATCAGCTAGAGGTTACAAATTCAAGTTTGAAATCAAGAAAAGAAAAGTGTAATCAGTTGAAAGTTGAGTTAGGTTATTTAATGGATAATCATGAGAAGCTCATAATCAAGGTTGAGAAATATCATGAAATATCAGTCCAAGGTAAGAAGGATGCAAGTTTTAAAGACAAATTGGAGAACCCAATCAAGCAGTCCAATGCTTTCAGATTTTCAAATTTTTTTCATGGCCGCTATTTTGTTTGTCATCATGTTGGTCATAGGGAAAGAGATTGTATGAGTAGAAGAAATTAGTCAAAATAAGGTCTAAATCACATTCAAGAAAAAGGTATGAGAAATTTTGTTTGCTTTTGTTGTCATAAGATTGGCCATATTTCTAAATTATGTCCAAAAAGAGTAAAGAGATCTTCAAGGTATGAGAAGAGCCAAATTTAGGTTTGGAGACCTAAGACAATAAAATTTAATCAGGTTGAGTTTAAGAGTAAGAATAAATTACTTGCTACAGTGGATAAAAAATCAAATAAGAAGGGCTATGAAGAATATCTTATTATATTTGAGATGAGCCTTGTCAAGATAAGATAATTGCAAGAGTTGAGAAGATGAATAACATCATGAATGTTGAGGTTAGCAAGTCATATAAGTTAGACATGCTTAAATGGATTCTAAGAGAAAGACACAAGATGATCAAGGAAGTAATAGAGGAGATGTGTGAATCTCCTAAGATTATGTTCTAGGATGTTTTGTGTGGTGTGTCTCTTCCAGGCTTCAAGGAGACACTTATAAGAAAAAAATTGATGCATGATGGATGTTGTTGGGTCTTGGATATGTTGAATGAAAATAAGGTGAGTTTATAGATTAATTTATATATCAATTGAGGGGGAGATAGGTGTAAGCTACAAGAAATAGGTGTAAAAATAAGTATAGGGAATAGGTACAATAATAGGTTTAAGAAATAGTATGTTATAGTATGGGGAGTTACTATATATTTTAAGTTGGTTCAATTTATAGGGTCTTAGTTTCAGGTTGGCATGTGTAGTGCAGGGTTTTAGAATTGGTGACAGTTTCAAGTTGCCATCAAAGACAATGGGGGATATTGTTGGAAATATTGTAATTGATGTCAAATTAGCATTTAACGTCTAAAGGTGTTTTTAATGTTTATATCTTGGCTAAAAGTGTGTTAATATTAATTAAATATTAACAAATATATTTTTGGTTGCATAAAGACAAAATAGGGCCCATGAGGAAGTCGAAGATTCATCACTAAAGACAAAAGAGGAAAAGGATACATTTCTCCATGAAGGGTCACCTTGAGGAATCCAAAGAGTCATCACTAAAGACATAAGAGGAAAATGATGCATTTTTGCATGGTCACCTTGAGGAATTCATAGAGTCACTAGGTAAATACAAAGAAATAATTCAAAGGGTCATGCAAGGGTGAATGCCGAAGGTCATTTGGAAAAATATAAAAGGAGGCTTGGGGAGATATTTCATATTATGGAAGAAAATGATTTTATCTAGATAAGAAGTGTAGATGAAATAAGAAAAAAGAGAAGAGATATAGTAGTGTTCTATAATTAGTTGAGAAAGCAACATTCAGAGATAGTTTTTGTTTTATACACAAGAGGGATTGGTGCTCTTTTGGGTGAGTGCTAACGAATTATTATTGTGTTGGTGCTCAAAAAAGGGGTTGGTGCTCCTACAAGTTGGTGCTTTCAAACTTTGTAACTTGAGTTGGTGCTCATTTTTATACTTGAGATTGTTCTCCATGGTTTTTCCCACTTTGGGTTTCCATGTAAAATATAGTGCCTCTCTCTCTTTTATGTGGTGCATGTTATTGATTTCAGTTTTATTTCATATCTTTAACTTATGATGAAGTGGTTAAAACAAAATTAATTTGATTAAGTAAAACATATATCCCATGCTTAACATGTACCATATTCTTCTTTATTTTCATACTCTTTATTACACACATTTTTACACCCGATGGGTTTCTCTTTTATGAGTTTCAATGTAAGACCATGGATAGGACTTGGCCTTCCTTATAAAATTATGATTCTATCATTCCTTTTTTAGAATGTGTTTTACAATAGTTACAAGTTTTATATTCTTGTTCTCAACTTTAGATTTTGCTTCTTTTGATAGATATAATTTGCATAACAATATATGTTAGCATGTTTTCCTCTATTTCCCTTATTCTTATGATAAGGAATCACACTTTATTGTTAGTGTATCCCTTTTTTACCCTTTATCATATTTTTTGGGATTTTAAATAATACAAATTGTTTTATGTGTCATTCCTCTTTAATTCCTTTCCTTACACTTCACATTGGATAAAATAAGGTTGAAGTCAATATATCACTTATATTTCACCTAGATTTACAAGACTCTTAGACCCCATGCTCTCTAAAGTTATCTCTCTTAGAAACCAAGTCCCAAGTATTCAAATAAAAGTCATATTTAACACCCATGTTTGGTTTTATAAATATGTATGAAGGAGGAATAGAAAAATCCATCAAGAAAGTTATAATCTAAATCATTTAAAACAAAAGGTAATGATATACAAAAAGTAACATATAAATATCGAAATGTAAAATCACACCAAAAGACATGATTACATGCACATCTCTTATCTCTAATAGAAGCTCAAACTTCATATTTGGCCTCACATAGAGTCCAAGTCATTAGGGTATGGTAGACCAGTAGATTGGAATAAGATAATTCAAAAAACTCTATGGTTCTACCTACTTTCTCACACAAGTACTCAATCTTCATAATAGACGGATGGCTCCATATGGGGTCCTAAGGAATGGGAAACACATTTTGGAAAGGTATGTCCATTTTAATATTCATGCATATGGACTTCATGGGATGATACATATACTACATTTTTTTATCTAAGACTTGTGTGGGTAAGAGAAGTTCTTCAAAGTCTTTAAGGTCGAAAGTCCTCTTGTTTTGAAAAACCTAATTTGAGTGTCTTGAATTTGATAAAGAGTTCTTCTACCTTGGTTTTTCCTTCATTCTACCCTCCAACCATTTCATCTTCCCCCTTGATAGGTAAATTATGATTCTGAATCTATTTCCCCTTATTCTTTACTTCCTTTTTATTCACATCTTAAAAACATGCTATCATTAATTTATTTCAGTTTTATCTATCCTTAGAGAAAACCAAAATGTTTGAGTAATTAGGGATTAATTTATTCAAACCATAGAATTACATTCCTAGACATCATTTGCTTTCTTTTTACCATTTGTCATTATTGTACTACCCTTCTGTTATAGGCACCTAAGTCCACACCTTTTTCCATTGTTGAGTAAGATAAAGATTGTTATTGCTCACGTCAATGTTATTTTACAATTTTGTTTTTTAGTTCACATAAATATTTTATTACCATCCTTTTTAACATGTATCCTTTATTTGATTTGGTGATTTTGCCTATCTTACTTAAGGTTTACTTGTTTGAGTTTTTTAGTCTTTAGTAGCCTTAGATTTTCAGTTGCCTAATTTGATCTTTTTTTTGACTTGCCCATTTGGTCTAACATGACACTTATCACCCCAACTTACCAAATTTTCAAGTACGTCCCATCCATATAATAACTAGTTATCTTGGCTTTATTATATTTGGTTGTTTTTGGTCTTTAGTTTTGTATTCTTAGTTTTGTGAAAAGTAGTCTTCTCACCCTACATAATCAAAACTAGAAACATTTTCGATAATCATCCATTAATAAAGGTAAGTTAAGGTATGCATCACATTAAATTTTTAGTTATTTTATGCTTTAAAATATTGAAACTTTTTTTTAGCATTAGTGTTATGTGTTCTTATGTTCTTTATCAAAGCACCGTCCCCTATTGTACCTTAATGACACATGACGATCTTCGATTGGGGAATATGTATACACATAATAATTTCAAATTTTATCAAATATTTATGATTTACATATTGAAATAACACATTGAGACTCAATGTCTCTGAGTGCATACTTTAAAGGGTATACTGGGAAAGGGGTGGGCAACCATTAGTGCTTCGTAATATTGTTATCCCTTATTACCGCATATTACCAATCCAACCAGCTCTTTAAAGCTATTCCTTAAGATATTAATCCTCTTTTTCATCCTCTTCCAATAATTTCCACTCTATATAACTCTTTTAAGATATTAATCAAGAGTTATTATCCATTTGCACTTCTTTACAGTCTTCTCTTCCACCATTCTACTTGAGGAGTCTTAGCTTAGGGTTTTTACTTGGAGAATCTAATATTATGGATAAGTATTGGATGCTTTAGAATTTCTTAGTTATTAATACAAAACACAACAACCTATTATGAAGCCCCTTTGGGCAAGGGATATATTGAGTCTCAATGGGTTTATCATTCAACTAAGTATTCTCTAAGTTTTCTCTTCTCTTAAGCAGATAGAAGTAGCATAAGTATTGGTTTTGAATAATATTAATCTTATTATTTCAAGTATTAGGGTCTTGATCATACATAGCTTAATTGAGATTCTCTTATGCATGTTTTGATTTTTTACTAACCCCTCATATTGTGCCACAAGCTTTGGTGAGCACTAGATTAGATTTACTTCACTTTTTATTAATTTAGTGTGATATCAAAACACAGAACTCCATTAGAGTTATTACATGATTGTGCTTGATTGGAGTCTTTTAAAACCTCCCTATCATAGTATATTATGGTAAGAGATCCCCTAATTGGGTCTGGTTGATCCCCATATTGGTCATGTTCCCACATAACAAATTTGTCTCCAATGGGAAGTGTATTGTATGAACTATCTTCTCTAAGTTAGGATTGATTTTTAGAGATGATGCATTTTTTATTACATACACCCTCTATCTAAGATAAATAGATGAAACTTCCCCTATCACCTTAGAAAATGTGAATAAATGAGGATCTTGGGCAAGTCATGGGGATGTTCTTTATTAAGTTGTTATATTTTATATTCGATGACTAATTCAATATGAGAATATTATTATTTATTGGTTAAATTTTTATACTCATGAACTCTATTATAGGTTTATTATTTGTAAACCTTCCTATATTGTTAAAGGGGAAAAGGCAAAGTAAAAAATATATAGTTTTTTTTCAAAAAGAGGCCAAAGAGCCCAAAATGAAAAACAAGTGATTTTTTCAATTTTTTTTGAAAAACATCATATATTATTTTGTAAAATAATGTAATTGTTTTACGTATTACATAAAATCATGATTTTTCAAACTTTATGTAGTTTTTAGCCACAACTATGCCTCTAATTCACATTTATGTGTAATGCCATCATGCTTGAGTTACTACATACATAGCCTAACATAACTACAAAAATGATGTCTTGGCATCATACCTTTAAATTATTAGGGAGAAATAAGGTACATTCATTCATATATTTCCCTTTATCTACCCATTTGTTTCAATTGAAGGGCATAAATCCTAACTGGTGGTATTTCCAAGTATACAGAGAAGTTATACACGTGTATGTAGAAATCCATCTAAGTAGGTGCTAGTGATTGGATGAACCCTTTTTAATACTATCTGAGTACCACATACTAGACTCTTTAACATATTTTCATGCTTCTGTCATGTATTATTAGGTATATAAAAAAGGAAAACTTCTTCCACATACTTATGGGTATAAAAGAAGGGTACATATAAATAAAGGTCTTGTATAATGAACTGATGACATATAGAAAGAGAGACCTTGATACCTAGAGTGATAAGGAACCAATCCATCACCTTTGGTTATATTATACACAATGGCCATAAATAGGCCAAAATTCTTTTCGCCAGACTCACAACATTTTTACTATGACAATTATGTCACTTAGAAAAATAATCAGAACACATTTGGAATTTAAAGACATTTGGCCTATTGTAAATGGAACTCTTACCCAACATGTTACTAATGTTGACTATCAAAGTAAGTTTGATAAAGCCAATCAAAAGGTAAAGTTGATAATCATGTTCAAAGTATCATGTGAGGTAAAATCATATTCATGAGGCCATAATAATAAAAGATGCTAGGATAAGCTCCAGATAATCTATGAGGCCAAAAATAAAGGAACCATTCTACATTTTCAGAGTTAAATTCATTCCCTCAAATTTAATTCTAGTGAAAAAGTGGAAGCTTTTTTTACTCTATGTTGTAAATCTGAGGGCTTCACTCCAAGCATTGGGTGAAATAATGTTAGATGCATATCTTGTACCTATTATCCTAAGAACACTACCATCCTCCTATAGGATCTTCATGACTATGTTGATAATCATAGAATAGAAACCATCTTTTGACAAGTTGGTAAGCATGTTGCAACATGAAGAGTCAATGCATACAGAAGAAGAAGAATCAAAAGAACATGCTCTTACCTCTAATCAATATAAAGGAAAGAAATAGACCAAGTCTTTTAAACCAAATCAAGGTCATATACTTACTTCACAAGGGGATAAACAAAAAAATGTTTGCCTTATATGTGTAAAAATAGGCCATGAAATAAAAAATTATTGGTATAACTCTTTTATATAGGTCTCTTCAAGAAATAAGAAGCCCAGTAACCAATAATAATATCATCCACATAAAGGACAAGGACAAAATAAAAGGTATTAGAAGAATAAATCCAATTAGAAAGGCAACATTGTTGAATAAGAAGACACCCAATCTAATGAGGACTTATTATATGCTATACAGTCTCATGATGAATCAAAATCATAAAATTTTATTTGGTATGTCAACTTAGGTGCAACTCGACATATGACTAGAAGACAAGATTGGTTCTACAACATGAATGAGACTTCCCCAAAAAATCATGTCTCTTATGGTGATGACTCATCATACTAAGTTCAAGTCATTGGTAATATTTCTTTACTACTTAGATGACATTATTTTAAAATCCTAGATGTCCTATATGTCCCAGGACTCACAAAGAATATTTTATCAGTTAGTTAGCTACTTGAACATAACCTCAAGGTTGACTTTGATTGAAAAAGTGGAAAAAAGATGTGTTTGATCAAATATAAGTCAAAACACTCAATAATTATTTCATGATCCTCAAGAGTTAGTAAAATGTTCCAAATTGAATTTATTCAGTCAAAAAATCAAGCACTTTTAGCTCAAGATTTAGACTCAAACAATCTATTGCATTGTAGATATGATCATGTCAATTTTGGATACCTCAAATAAATTAGTAATCAAAACATGGTTCATAGACTTCCTTAGTTAAATAAAGATATAGATCTCTACAATGGTTGTCTAGAAGGGAAATATCAAACATATTCTGGTCAAAGTTACTCAAGAACAGATGGTAAGCTTGATTTGGTGCATACCAATTGATGTGGCCCCATGAGATCTAATCACTATGGGTTTCAATATTTCATGCTCTTCATTGATTACTACTCATGCAAGATGTGGGTTTAATATCTAAATACTAAATACCAAGGCTCCAATACTTTCAAAGAGTTTAAATTAGTTGTTGAAACTAAAACTACTTGTAAACTCAAAGCTCTCTACTCAGATCAAGGGGGATAATTCACCAATAAATTTTTTTCTACTTATTTTTAAAAACATGGTGTTCATAAAAAAATGACTCCACCATACACTCCATAGTAGAATGGTGTTGTATAATGGTGAAAATACACATCATGGAAATGGTGCATTCCATTATTGAAGCTTTGGGTTTGGAATGCACATATTGGGTAGACTAAGTGAAAATAATAGTTTATTTGGTGAATAGGTCACCCAATACAAATCTTCATAATATGACTCCACATGAAGCCTAGATAGGGCATAAACCTTCCATTACTCATCTTTGAGTTTTTAGATGTAAGGCTTATATGCATGTTCCTAAAAATAAGAGAAAGAAACTAGATAATAGATCCATACCTTATATCTCCTTATGGTATAGTGAAGAGTCATTAGCCTATAGAATAATGGACCCTAAATTAAAGAAGATCTCCATCAAAAATGATGTTGAGTTTAATGAGAAAATTAAAACCAATTTACCTTCTACAAACTCACATGATTTAGTAATCAAACCTCTAGACAATTTAAAAGGTTTTAACCACACTGAAGGTGAAAATAATGATGACGATTAGTCAGTTAATGCAAATCAACCCACAAGAATAGTGAAATGTATGCCTAAATGGTTTATAAGTACATTAAGAGATGATAAACTAGATAGTGCTCCAAACACATCAAATATTAGACCAAGGACTCATAACATGACTCAAGATGAGCTCAATTTGGACCTAATGAGCATAGTTTTAGAATCAATAAATCCCTTGATAGTTCAATAAATAGTAAAGTCTAAACCTTGAAAGGATGCTATAGATGTAGAATATAAATCACTAATGAAACACAAAACATGGCAACTTGAATACCTTCCATCAGGGAAGAAACCGATTGGTTATAAATGGGTCTTCAAAACTAAATACAAAGTAGATGGTAGTATAGACAAACACAAGGCTTAACTCATGGCTAAATTATATGCATAGAAGGAAGGCATAGACTATGAAGATATATTTGATCCTACAACCAAGATTAAAACAATCTGAATGATATTTACTTTGGCTACATAATTTGGATGGAAAATCCTTAAAATGGATGTAAAAAGTGCCTTTATCAATAGTATCTATAACAAGAGGTTTACATGACATAACCAGATGGTTTTGTCTCACCTGGTAATGAAGGAAAAGTATGTAAACTCATACAATATTTTTATGGTCTCAAATAGGCTCCTCAAACTTGGTACATAAATATCGATGAACATATCATCCAACATGGATTCTAGAGGTGTCCCTATGATCCAAATCTCTACCTAAAATAACATGGGGGATAGATTGTAATTATTATAGTATATATTTATGATCTAGTCATCACTATAAATTTAGTGGAGATGATATATGTAACCAAGAAAGATCTTAATCGATCATTCAACATGATAGATCTCAGGCTTCTACACTATGGTCTTAGATTAGAAGTATAGAAAAAGAAACGCCACATCTTTATGTCCTAGATGAAATATTCTAAGACAATGCTTGAGAAATTTAGGTTGATGGATAGTAATCTAATTGTTATACTTATGAAAATAAGTCTTCAATTATCTCATACAAATCTATCACCATAAGTATATACAACTCTCTATTGACAATTGTTTGGGTGTCTTATTTACTTAATATATATTAGGCCAGACATTATGTTTACAGTTAGTTATCTTTCATGGTTTATGCAGGAGCCAAATATGTCTACTAGAAAGTAGTGAAACAAATACTAATATATATCAAGGTTAAAATGGACTTTATCCTAAAGTATAAGAATAATGACAATTTCTTCTTGACAAGATATTCAGACTCAGATCATGTAGGAAATATTGATGATAGAAAATCCACTTCTGAATATGTGTTCCTTTTAGGATCTGATCCTATATCCTAGGGGAGTAATAAACTATACTTTGTTTCTTAGTATTATACTAATGTATAATATTGTGATGCAAGAGTATCTATTAGCAAAGTGATATGGTTATGTTGCATACTAAAAGGATTGGGAGTACCACAAAAAACACCTACCATCTTATACTATGACAATGAGGGTGTTCTCAAACTTGTTCACAATATAGTAATTAATGAATGCACAAAACACATTCAGGTGAAATTTCATTTTATTTGTGAACATGTACAATAACATAACATCCATCTCCTGTATTACTTGACAAAAGAACAACATGCATATGTCTTCACTAAGTCACTTGCATGTGATAAATATGAGGCATTTAGGGAATTTCTCTCTTGTTCACTTCAAGCTATGCTAAATTAAGGGGGATAGTGTTATATTTTATATTTGATGACTAATTCACCATAAGAATATTATTGTTTGTTGGTTAAGTTGTTATACTTGTGAGCTCTATTATGGGTTTCTTGTTTGTAAACCTTCCTATATTATAGGATGTTGTTTAGGGTATTCATGTGACTATATATTAGCCTATGTAATAATTTATCATTTATCTAAATAATATTATATTCATTCTCTCATAATTTATAGTGGTATGCCATACTCTTAGCACCTTCAAATACAAAAAAAACCCAAGATAGACTTATGTAGAGCTCATTGATTATACAAGGCTAGTTTGTTGATTGTAGGTCACCCTTGAAAACTAACTCTTGATATATTTATTTACGATGATAATTAAGTGTATATCATTATTATTGAGGTGATATTACACATTTTATCACTCAAAACTTCTACCAACCCTTCATTGTATACTTTGCACTTACCTAGACAAGACTGCAGTCAACTATGACTATGTCACTTGATCAAGAAAAAGACCTGCCTATAGGTGAACCTTTGTTATAGACCCTTATATACCATGTTTCACCTATTATTTAAGTCTTCAATTCTATTTGAAATCCATATAGACTTTTTATCATCATACACTTACTATTCTAACATCAAGTCAATCATCCTTGGGTGTACTGTCATACTATAGTCAATTATAGATGACTACCCTGAGGGTCAAAAGGACATTAGTATAATGTTATGCATTGTAATTTTCATATATAGGATCTCTTTAAATCCTTTAGTGTCATTAAATGAGTGAAATATACTCATATAAATCCTATAACTAGACTAATATACCCACTATTGTATTCAACATGCATTACCATACTACGTTGGCTATAGGTGACCCTTTTGAGGGTAAAGGTACACCTATAGGTGGATATTTGAATTCAAAACCCTATAATTTTATCACCTTAAATGTTATTTGGACCCTTAGTGTGCCTTTAACCTCAATAAGATCATTCAAAATGGATATGTGCCTCTATATTTCCACCTTGGACTATGAAAACATTTGCAAGTTTATGATACTATAGAAAACATTGAAAAAGTGTAGTGAAAGATTTTATAGAATGGAGGCCTCTTTTTCATCAACTATTTTAATCAAAACCTCATTTTATTTTTCAAGGTATTAATTATATATGAGGGTTAAATTATGGAGGAATTTAAATTCATCTAGACTTCATGTTACAATATTATGTGATAACACCAAATGTGTACAAGGCTCTATTTTAGAGATTTTAAGGTAACAAGTCCCTAAAATAAACTTCTCCACATATGGACTATGACTCAAGTTTATATATCATTATATAGTTTCACCATGGGTTATTATGACATTACTCAACTTATACAAACTTTAAGGAAGGTTTACAACATGCTCAAATTCCTCCATGATTACCTTTAGTTCTCTATGAAAGGCACCTATAGGTGGAGTTACACTACATAGGATAATGAGGATGAGATATGGGTAATGATAATAGAATATGGGCCTATAATCAATACTATACCTCTTAAAGGTCTTAAAATGAATCCTTTCCACCATGAAGGACTTGAAACCATTCAAATGCCTTGTTTTAATGTGATTAGCCTCCTGGAGGGCACCTATAGGTGCACATTAATGGTGCAAGACTATGTAAGGGATTGAATTTGTCATCATAGTCCATCACATGTCATTTAAATTGCCTATATTTATTTATCATGTTCTAAGTGTAAGTTAAACATATTAAAACTCCACATTTCATCTACATGAACATTCTCAAAAATTCACACACCTCATTCAACATGACTATAAGTGAATATCTATAGAGAGCTAACTATGTATCATGTTCTTGACTACAACTTCATTGATATTAGCCTAGCCTTGAATATTTATCTTGAAAATAAGGTGATTTCCATGACATTAAAAAAAATTAAATATAACATATCACACTCATTTGAAACCATTATAAGAACCAAGACCTCTGCACTTGGTGAAATATGTCTGTAACATAGCACTGGTGATCTGAACCTATAACTTGAGATGTTTTGGCTCATCAAATAACCTCTAAACATGAAAAAAATATGGAATATATGGGATAAATATTTACATGTTCTATATAACAAATTTCATTCATTAGATTGTACAGACTAGCTCAGGCAAGGAGAAAAATTGTAGGGTATGAGGATTAGCATGAAAAATGAGATAGTCAACTTCTAAAGGAAGGTTCATAAATCATAGGTAGACAATCATTAAAATATTTCCATTGATGTTAATCAAAACAATTTTACTAAAACCCCATTATAAAATTTCACCTTAAAATTTTCCTACTCATTATACCATGACGAAACCTATGGACCAATTTTGCATGTCTAGTGGAGTGATGGAGGAGAAAAATGGTTTTGGTCCATTTTTGATATTTTTAGAGAAGATAAAATGTTTAAATGAAGTTAAGGAAGTTTAAGAGTCATTCCAAAACATTCCACACATGCCACCATACTTTCATAAGTTGTACAACTGCCAAAACTTCCTTTTTTACTATTTTCTTGATTTCAATTAGGTACCTACAAGTTTTTTAGTTAGTAATAACATGGATAATAGGGCCTAATATATTGGATGTTAAAATAGACTTTGGAACACTTTTACACTAAGTAAAATCATACCACCTTAATTAATGACTCTAAAACTGACCCTATGTGACATAAAATGACTTAAGAATAATTTTTACCATGACCAAGGCTAATATCTCATTAAATGACATCAAATAAGAACATGACACACCCTATTACATTTTAATAGATCCCTATACAAGTTTTGAACTATAGTGGGTTGACCTATTTTGACTTGTTGTCAAAATAGTCAATAGGAACTTTTGCTCTAGAGAAAACTTTAAGGGGATTGAAACATAGGTTTAAATAGTGAAAAATCCTCTACAAGTGTCATTTTACACTCAGAGTGACCACTTACATCTAAACTATATACTAATAGTGCACCAAGGCATAACAATCTAGATGTTGTCTTAGCATAAGTATGATGTGAATAAGTATTAGTTACTATGAAGTTATCTTGATGACTTTGAAGAGTTCATAAGGCATAATACACAATTCCTAATAGGAAATTTTCATCTACAAGCATCCCCCTTTCTGAGTGACCAACATAATTATATAGTCTCACAGTCTAGCCTAGGCTAGTATAGGGTAAATGTTAGGAGTCAAAAAGGAATCATGGGTGTTATAAATTATTATATATTACTCAAAAATGATAATTACCATCTCATTATATTCCAATAACAAGGAAATATAGCATGGTGGGTTCTAATGAATAACTTGCAGTCAATTCACCAACCTTGCACATAGTCAGTGTTATAAAAGTTTGCCTTGGGTTTTATGAGATTTGGAGGTGCTAAGATTATGACCCAAACTTAATATTTTATATAGAGGGTCCCTAATACCTATTTATTCACCTCATATATTCACATTTCTTTTGATAATAGGGTAAGTTCCCTATATTCTATCTCAGATAGAGGGCACCCCCAGAGAGATATACCCTATAGATTTAGTAAGTAAATGATGATAAGGTGAGTTAAAATATATTGAAACATTGAATAAGGTATAAATAAGTGGTTTCAAGCATAAAAACCATTATTAATGCCTCAAAGTACTGAGGACTCCAACATAGTAGCCTAAACCCATAGATATATAAACTAGGCTTATTAGTCTTTGAATAGGCATAAACCCTAAATGGGTGGTATTAATTCAAACACCAAGAAAGAATTTCAATTAATTTTATCACCTTCATTATAGGGTATGATAGTGTTTAAAACCATTTTTCTATAGGGGAGATCATGAATGGGTCATTTATTAGCTTAAGAACAACTTCGGGTGCACATAATGTAGGGAAGAGCTCAAGAAGGCATCTTTGGAAGCTCATATATGTATGGATACTTAGTATGGAGGCCCAAGGAGTTGGGATATGTTGAATAGGGTCATAAACATGATTCTAGGGTATTTTTCTAAGATTTGAACATCAATATTGTATGAACACTCATTAAGAGTCAAAACTACTCAAAACCTTTCAAAACCCTTACTAATGACCTGATGGGAAAGAGGTAGATAGAAATGTGTCTAGATGAGCTAGTATGACTTAGAAAGTGATTGTAACTTTCATATAACTCCACCAAGATTCTTACCATTAGATTGGATCATACCCTATCTATATGGATAGGGTACATAATAGGCTTTCTTGATAGCTTTGTATGTTTTGTAGTTTTAGAAGAGATCTAAATGATAAGGATCACTTTGGGAGATCAAGTGGGACATAATCTAATTCCTCATATTCATTTATTTCTTTAGAGAAGCAGACAAATAAATTTACAAGAACTCTCACTTCAGGTATTTCAAACTAGCATAGTAAATGGAAGGTGATCACCAAGTGAGAAGGTGATAAGTATGATTAGGAGGAATTTTAAGGTTTAACTTATGGATTTAAGGATAAGAAGAATCTTGAAAAGTGTAGTATCACCCCATTCATGGTTATTTTTAGAAAACTAAAGGTCATTCGAATGACAAGTGTGAGGAATGAGTGAAACAAGGATGAAAGTGACTACAGATAGTGAGAACACTTGTCCAAAAGAAGATCAATGGTTAGTTACACATCCAATGCATGTTGAAGTTTGTTCTTAATCCACCCATAATTATACACATGTGGTAGTTGTTCCTATTCTACTTTTTAGTACTCAAGAAGGACCAAATGATGAAGGTAATTTCTAAGAAGGTGGTTGAAGAGTCTTATGCTATATTTGAGGAGTTTTCATTATTAGAGGGACATTTATCCAAAGAGGCATTTTATTTTTTATTTCATTCTATAATCCTCTACAACATAAATAATTTTTTATGCATTATTAATTTGTATGTGATCCTTGAGATCCACCTCTCTCTCTCCTCTCTCACATTTTATAAGTATTAGCCATTTTGGCTCTTGTATTCTAATTCCACACTTTGTATGGTGAATCCCATATAGTTTGATGTTATACTTTGAATTTTAATAATAAATGAAATATTTCTTTGATTTCAAAAACATTTTTTCTAAGTGTGTGAAGTGATGTATGGTGAGGTCTAATGATAAGATTTTATCTTTGCTTCTCTTTATCCTTTCATGTTTGGTGAAATAATTTCTCATTCTAATAGGTCATATGGAGTGTAGATAGTGTGGTTGATTACCTTCAAGAGTATAAGTTCCTTTAGAATTGTTAATCTAGCCTATATTATATTTACCTTGAGTAGTCTCATGCATATCACCTTTATATTAAAATACTAATGTTAGATTATATTAAGACTTTAAAGCTAGTGTTGTAGGTCTTATTTCTTAGCACAAGAGTATGAAAATACTGTGGAAATATTCATGGTGTTAAGGTGTGGAGCTAAAAGCTTCACCAAAGGAGTGCATTGCTAAAGTTATAGGTTTACACAGTCACCGGCATCGGTCAGGAGCGACCGACGTCGATCAGGAGCAGTTCAAGAGATGCCAGCGTTGGCAGGGATCGATCGACATTGGTCATAGGCAAACAGGCAAGAATTGACGTCAGTTACCTGTGCGTCCAAAAAGCTATTTCCGTGGATAGAACTGAGTGTTTGCATGATAGATTTAAGTGATAGTCTTAAGTCCACATCTCTATTACTAGTAAGACTATTTTAGAGCCCTTATTTAAGAGGCATAACTATTGGTTGTAAATGCATGCTCATGTTTCCTAATTATTATATAATAGGATAGTTCTTCTTAGCTTATTGTATTGTAGAATGTTGAATAGTACATAATTGTATATGTGAATCATTCCAGGTTGTTGGAGTTGATTGTACTTGAGAGAGAGAGCTCTTGAGGGAAAGAGATCTAGAGAGAAATTTGTACATCTGAGAGAGGTGTGGAAGAAAAGAAGTTTCTTCAGTTGTATTCCCTCTATAAAGAGTTTAATACAAGTTTTCAGGGTGGTTTCTTGTATCTCTTATTATTTGTTATTTATCATTCTAGTTACTTATCATTCTGATTTAATTCCACATTTATTGCTTTCATAAGTGTAATCAACATTGTTGGTTGATCCCCAAAAAGTGGTATCAGAGCTCAGGTTCACTAACAGGTGGTTTAGATCTATGTAGTGTGTATTGATTATAGGGTACTCATAGGGTTTTTGTAGGGATTTCTATTTGAGTGGGAGAAGCAATGGCAGAAGAAAGTAAACTAAGAATGGAGAAGTTTAATGGCAAAAATTATCAACATTAGAGAATGCAGATAGAGGATTATCTATATCAAAAAGATCTATACTTACCATTAGATGGGATTGCAAAGAAGCCCACAGACATGGATGATGAAGAATGGGAAGTTCTTGATAGAAAGGCTCTGGGGTCTATAATACTGAGTCTAGCATCTACTATGATATCTAATTTATCACAGGCAAAGACAATGGTAGAGTTAATGACTACTTTAGCAAATTTGTATGAAAAACCCTCAGCTTCTAATAAGGTATATCTTATGAAGTAGTTATTTAATTTGCATATGCAGGAAGGTGAATCTGTGTCTAATCATCTAAATGATTTCCATGGAATTATAAATCAATTAAGTTCAGTCAAAATAGTGTTTGATGATGAAATTAAAGCTCTTTTAATATTATGTTTTTTGCCTGAAAGCTAGCATATCTTAGTAATGGTAGTTAGTAATACTGCATCTGCTTCAAATATTTTAAAAGTAGAGGATGTTGTTAGTGTAATCTTGAATGAGGAAAGTCGCAGGAAAAGCACAAAAGAAACATCAGGGAATACTTTAAGTTTTGAGAGTAGGGGAAGGCAAAAAGAGAAGAGCAAGAAAGGGAGATCAAGGTCTAAGTCAAAGGTGAGAGGTAGATCCAAATCCAGAAATGGCAGGAAGCCACAATGCTGGAATTGTGGAAAGATGGGGCACATAAGCAGAGATTGTTGGTCAAAGCCTAAGGAGGACAATCAGCATGAAGGAAAAGAAGAAGCAAAGGTTATAGGTATTGCACAAGATGCTTTAATATTCTCTTTGCATAATAATATAGAATCTTGGGTTTTAGATTTTGGTGCATCTTTTCATGCTACCCCTAATAGAGAATATTTTAGTGATTATATCCATGGAGATTTTGGAATAGTGTATTTAGGGGATGATGAGCCTTGTAAAATTATTGGCAAAGGAAAAGTGCAGCTAAAAATGTAGAATGGCAACACATGGGTGTTGAGAGATGTTATGCATGTTCCTAGCTTGAAGAAGAATTTGATTTCTGCAGGAAAGTTAGGGGATGAGGATTGTACAGTAACTCTCACAGCTGAATCTTGGAAGGTGACCAAGGGTGCACTTGTAATGGCCAGAGGTAAGAGAGTAGGTACTCTCTATTTATGTAATTGTGTTACTAATAATTCTCCTTCTATATTATCTACTTTAGATGTGGATGCAAAATTGTGGCACTCAAGGCTTAGCCACATGAGTGAGAAGGGAATGTTTATTCTTAAGTCAAAAGGTAAGATTTCATATTTGAAAAGCATAGATCTGAATTTTTGTGAGCACTATGTTTTTGGGAAACAGAAGAGAGTGAGTTTTCTCAAGACTGGGTTAATAAAGAAGAAGCATAAGTTACAGCTTGTTCACATAGATGTGTGGGGACCGGCTCAGGTTGCTTCTATTGGAGGATCACAATACTATGTTTTGTTCATAGATGATGCTACAAGAAAGGTATGGGTCTATTTTATTAAGAAGAAATCTGATGTACTTGAGACTTTTAAGATTTGGAAAGTTATGGTTGGGAATGAAACAAGTAGAAGATTGAAGTGCTTGAGATCTGACAATGGTGGTGAGTTCTGCAGCTATAAGTTTAACTAGTATTGTTATATGCATGGAATCCATAGGCAAAGGATGGTTCCAAGGACACCTCAGCAAAATGGAGTTACTGAAAGGATGAACAGAACAATTATGGAGCCTAGAAGGTGTATGAGATTGCATGCTAGTTTGCCCTTAGAGTTTTGGGTAGAAGTTGTTGATACTGCAGTGTACCTAATTAACAAAGGACCCTCTATAGCTCTAGATGGTGGAATTTCAGAAGAGGCATGGATAGGTAAAAAAGGTAGATCTCTCATTTCTCAAAGTTTTTGGTTGTGAATCCTTTGTGCACATTGATAAGGAAAATAGAAAGAAGCTGGATGCTAAGTCTATGAGGTGCACATTTATTGGCTATGGCTCTAATGATTTTGGATTCAGGTTTTGGAATCTAGGAACTAACAAGATAATTAGGATCCATGATGTTGTTTTCAATGAAAAAGTGATGTATAGTGATCAACTGAAGAAGCTGAATCAATTTGGGTAGAGCAATGGAGAATTAGACAAGGTGACGGTCTAAAATGAGCTCTTAGGAAAATTTAATCACAGACAGGAAAACACAGAGACCGACGTCAGCCAAGCAAGAATCGACGTCGACAGAATAGAAACCGATGTTGGTCATACAGTGACCAACATTAGCCAGACAAGAACTGACATTGGTCAGGTAGAACTGATGTCATCCAGTTATAGGCCTGGAAGTGATCGAGGTCGGTCACTATCAGAGAATTTGGGCGGATAGCATGTTGTGAACGAGTCTCAGATGCCCATCAAGAGGTCAAAAAGGGTAAGTAAACCTCTAATTCGATATTCCCCTTCATTATTCTATTTATTGATAACTAATGGTGGAGAACCAGAGAGTTTTCAAGAAGCAATACAGGTAGAATCCAAGAATCAGTGGGAGCGTGGCATGGTTGAGGAAATGGAGTTCTTGAGAGAGAACCAAACATGGGATTTGGTTGAGTTGCCAGCTGGTAAGAGGACACTGAAGAACAGATGGACCTATAGATTGAAGGAAGGTGAGAATGGATAGATGAGATATAAGGCCAGATTGGTAGTGAAAGGATTTGCACAAAAGCTAGGTATTGATCTTGTTGTTAAAATGACTTCTATACGGACTTTACTATCTTTAGTTGTTATTGAGGATTTGCATCTTGAGCAGCTTGATGTTAAGACAACATTTCTTCATGGAGATTTGGATGAGGAAATATATATGGATTAGCCGGAAGGATTTGAGGTCAAAGCTAAGGAGAAGTTAGTGTGCAAATTGAAGAAAAGCTTGTATGGACTCAAGCAAGCTCCTAGACAGTGGTATTTGAGATTTGACAGGTTTATGACTAAGCATGGCTATAGTAGGTGTCAATCTAACCATTGTGTGTATTTTAAGAGATTGAATAATGGTAGATATATTATTTTGTTGTTGTATGTAGATGATATGCTGGTTACAGGATCACACATGTAGGATATCTCTGAGCTTAAGGTGAAATTAGCTCAAACGTTTGCCATGAAGGATTTAGGAGCAGCAAAGAAAATCCTTAGCATGAACATTAAGAGAGACAGGAAAAATCATAGGTTGATTTTGTCTCAAGAGGATTATGTGAATAAGGTGTTGAAACAGTTCAATATGTAGGATGCAAAACCGGTAAGCACACCTTTGGCTAGACATTTTAAGTTGAGTAAAGAACAATGTCCTAATTCACATGATGAGGTAGAGTACATGAGTAGAGTTCCATATTCTTCCATAGTAGGGAGTTTAATGTATGCAATGGTGTGTATTAGACCAGATATTGCCCAAGCAGTGGGAGTTGTAAGTAAGTATATGGCCAATCCAGGAAAGGAACACTGGAAAGCAGTTCAGTGGATCCTTAGATATTTGAGAGGAACCAGCAGTAGGCATTTGTGCTATGGAGGTTCAGATACTTCTCTACGTGGTTATGTAGATTTATATATGGCAGGTGATTTGGATGGCAGGAGGAGCACCACATGATATGTTTTCACTGTTAGTGGAATGACGGTTAGCTGGATATCAAAGTTGCAGAAGGTTGTTGCCTTGTCAACTACAAAAGTAGAATATATTGCAGTCACAGAGGCTAGCAAAGAGATGATATGGATGACACAGTTCATGGAAGAGCTTGGAAAGGAGCAAGAGAGTTGCAGATTATATAGTGATAGTCAGAGTGTAATTCATTTGGCTAAGAATTCAGCCTTTCATTCAAGAACAAAGCATATACAGCTTAGGTACCACTTCATAAGACATGTATTGGAAGATGGTGAGTTGAAGCTGGAGAAGATCCATACATATAAGAATCTTGTGAATATGTTAACCAAGCCAGTTACAAAGGAGAAGTTGAATCTTCATTCAACTTCTATTGGTCTTCATGATTGAGTTAAAGATGGAGGAGCTAGAAGATGTTGCTGTATAGGTACTGGTGCAGCTATTTATCTCCAAATGGGAGATTGTTAAGGTGTGGAGCTAAAAGCTTCATCAAAGGAGCGCATTGCTAAAGTTGTAGGTTTACACAGTCACTGGCGTCAGTCAGGAGCAATCAACATCGGTTAGGAGCAGTTTAGGAGATGCCGGCATTGGGAGGGATCGGCCGATGTCGGTCATAGGCAAACAGGCAAGAATTGACATCGGTTACTTGTGCATCCAGAAAGCTATTTCCGTGGATAGAACTGAGTGTTTACATGATAGATTTAAGTGATAGTCTTAAGTTTGCATCTCTATTATTAGTAAGACTATTTTAGAGCCCTTGTTTAAGAGGCATAACTATTGGTTGTAAATGCATGCTCATGTTTCCTAATTATTATATAATAGGATAGTTCTTCTTAGCTTATTGTATTGTAGAATGTTGAACATTATAGAATTGTATATGTGAATCATTCCAGGTTGTTGAAGTTGATTGTACTTGACAGAGAGAGCTCTTGAGGGAAAGAGATCTAGAGAGAGATCTATACATCTAAGAGAGGTGTGGAAAAAAAGAAGTTTCTTCAGTTGTATTCCTTCTGTAAAGAGTTTAATACAAGTTTTCAGGGTGGTTTCTTGTATCTCTTATTGTTTGCTATTTATCATTCTAGTTACTTATCATTCTGATTTAATTTCATGTTTATTGCTTTCATAAGTGTAATCAAGATTGTTGGTTGATCCCCAACACATGGTATATCACCCTCTTAGAATATTTTAGTTTCATTCATATTTATACCCCTTTTCCCACAAGCAATTAGT
Organism: Torreya grandis; assembly: GCA_037957365.1. Taxonomy (NCBI): domain Eukaryota; kingdom Viridiplantae; phylum Streptophyta; class Pinopsida; order Cupressales; family Taxaceae; genus Torreya; species Torreya grandis. The sequence continues at coordinate 2,296,801 of JARHVA010002769.1, forward strand.
TAGTATAGGTGACAAGCACTTAAATGTCAATTTCAGGAGCTACCCCTTAGACCTAAAAGTCTACCTCTACTATAGGCAACCCATAGGCCTAAAGGTATTCTAATTTTTCCCAAATATTAGAGTAGGAAAAATATCATCTAGGGTTTAATATTTGCTTCCAATATTTTTTGTGTGCCTTGTTGGACAATTGTCCTAAAGATAATTTGTCAAGGTGAATACTGGTCTTGAAAACATCACAACTACATATGGTCTACTAATCAGTGTTTAAAAATTCCATTCAAGGAAAAATTTGGTTGTAGATCATTTTTTGTCATATATTTATGCTCATAATTCATTCTCCTTATTAGGTCATATTCTAGTAGAATTTTCAATCCTATCAATCCACCTCTTCAACCTGAATTTCCTCTTAAAGTTTAACATCTTCAGGCTATTCTTCCCTTTGAAGAATAAGAGGACTTTGTTAGCTAAGAAGGCCAAGAAGGTGAGGAATAACTTAAAGAGAACATGGATAAGAATCATGTTTTCCTATACTTTAACACTAAAAATCCAATCCATATTGATGCCTATGATGAGATTCTCTCTAATGATACAAAGAGTGTTCCTACATTTAATGGTGAATGCCATGTCACTCCTAGTGAGCACATTATGGTTATATCAAACCTATGTAGTTTTCACAATGTAACTAAGGCCAATATTTATATTAGACTCCTTTCCATGTCCCTTATAGGGAAGGTACTTGATTGGTATAGGTTTTTTCCTGGTGGTTGCATCACAACATGGGATGATTATGGAGTGATGTTAACATCAAAGTTTGAGGATAAGAGTGACCACACTTCACTCATCCACCAAAATTAATGTGATTTAATGAGCCCCTATGGAGAAAATGAATGATTTTAATGAGATATTTCAAAATACTTGGGATATTTTTCTTCCTCCCATGATACCACATGCTAGGTTTGTGTTTCCTACATACTAGAGGGCCATTGGCATGGATATAGACATCATGATATAATCCATTGGTGGTTTCACATTACCTGAAGCATATGAACCTTTCATTATAGATGAGAATGGCCTCATACAAGCTATAAAATTTCCTCCAAAAGTGTCTATGCCTCTATTACCAAAAACTTCTACTGCTACTCAAAGTGTTTCCAAAGTCCCTAATGTTAATGCCAAGTCAAAGACTATTCCTAAGAAGGCAGATGATGCCATGGATAAAGATGCAAGAATTTAGTTATTAGAAGATCAATTTAGATAAGGAAAAACATGAAAAAAAAGTGTGAATCAAAATCCCTATCCCTATCATTAGAAATATGATCAACAATATGGGAAAGGGAAAGGTCAAGGGAAACCTAATTTCAATAGGCCTATTAATGCATACAATCCAAATTTAATCTCCAACACAAGAGCAATGGTACTAGTGCATAAAAATTTGATCCAAGGAAAAGAATCTAAATAAGGCTAATTCTTGGATGCCAATGAAAGTGGAGATAAATCTCTAGTTTATTAAGGAGGATTCACTCCTCTACTATTAGCAGAAGATGAATTCCTAATGCAAGTAAGTGAAGGTTGGTAGCCTTAATAAGTAGCTTTCAGTAGCTTCCTAGTTGAAGGCACCTATGTTCTCAATAAATGAAATTAATTTTCAAAAAATAATAGAGATAAGAGGAAGGCTATAGGAGATGCTAATAGTGTGCCTATAAATTCATCTAATCCTCCTATAATGTAGTAAGGCATGACTCCAAACATGGTAGACCCTAACACTCCTGCACCTCCTCCAAATCAAAATGTTGGAAAGTCTAGTCAAGGTGACTTAATATCTCAAGTTCCAAACACTTCCTTACTTATAAGGACTCAAAAAAAGTAATTACTAATACTTAAAACATTTTAACTTCATTGAGTATTGTTAAGTCATCCATTTCTATTTGGGATGTCCTTTAGATGCCTAGCCAAAAAGATCTCTTGTAGAATAATATATCCACTATCCATGTTAGTCCTCCATCATAAAACCATGGTAATGGTCATGTTGATCCTAAAAATGATCCTAATAACATTGTGTAACCTTATAATAATTTTAAGAAACCTCCACTTTTATTCTTCACTCTCATTATGAGGGATAAACTAGTTCATAACTACATAATTGATACTAGAGCTAGCACATCAGTGATGCCTAAGGTTGTAGTTGACAAATTTATCCTAAAGTATGAAACACATAGTAAAGGGGTGCTTAAAATTAATGGTACACATACAAAATTAGTGGGATTGATCAATGGGTTGAAGGTTTTCTTACATGATTATCCTAGTTTCCCCATCCTCCAAGATATTGTGGTTGTTGACTTGGCCACCCACTTTGCAATCTACCTCTCAAGAGATTTCATAGCCAAGATAGGAAGATACCTCTTAGTTGATTGGTTCTTCTTAGCCTACAGGATAAGATATTGAACAAAGGTGACCATAAGAACTCAACCACTTGAAATATTACACATTGAGTCCTATGTAGAAGCAAGTTCCAATCTCAATTATGATATCAATGATAAGGAGTAGTCTATTGTAGATGATGGTGCTTATTACAAGCTTAAAGGCATATCTGACTTGTTTCTAGATGAGTATGGTGTATATGATTATGAACATAATCCATACACTTGTTTTGATCAAATTAACCTTCGCACCTATAACATCCATGAGGTATGATATGAAAAATCTAAGTTAAGCATTGAGCATTCCTTCTTACATGTTGTTGAGAATAATTACTTGATCCATGTGTATGATGATGATAAATTGAAGAGCATGGTAGATCATTATGGCGAGAAGAACAATGTCTTTCTATTTATAATTGATGAAGCAACCCTTGAAGTTGACATTCATGAAGAAGAAGATGACCTATGGTAAAGGTTAAATGTCATAAGCTAAGAGTTTGAGTGGTTAAGTAAGACTATTAATCTTTAAAAGAATTGCATATTTGATGTCAAGTTGGTTAATAGCCTAACCAATAGAATTTTGGGTGTCTTATTGAACAAGGAAAATAGAGTCTTGGCAAACATGAAAGTGTATGACATATTTTAATTCAATAATTTCCATCCCTAGAGAGATATAATGAAGTCGAGGCAAACATGTTTATGCTTGTGTAACAATCAAAAACTCATCTTAGAGATGAATCATTTTCATAAGTAATGGAATAAAAGGAAAGCAAGTTTGATGTTTCCTAGCATCAATTAAATCATGACAATGATGAAATCAAGGTTGAGGAAATTATCATACTTTCTAATCTACAATTTGTAGATCACCAATTCAACATGGAGAGAGCCAATAAGGTTGCATCTCCAAACAAGGTCCTTAAAAATTAAGAAATAACGTTCATGAAATATTAAATTAGTCCACTTGCAAGCATGAGAAGACATAAGTATGTTAATTCATTTCACCATCTACATATTCAAGTGTTTGATGATGAACATGTTTTACATGCTAGGTTGATTTCATGGATAGCAAGGATGCAAGAGCCATCTTTGACCCTAGGTGAAGCATGGTAAAAAAATTTGCACCTTAAGAGTGAGGTCTTATAAATACTAGGTTAGGTGTATGTCTTTATTTCAATTATGTGTGTGTTCCATAAGTTTTCTTGAGAATACATGTGTGTTTCCTTTGGTTTTTATTATTTTATGTGTCTTTTATATTGTTTGGTGTGGTTTCAAAGGAAATTGAGTGTCAAAATTATGCATAGGTGACTCCATGGACCAATGGATGGGAGTATGCTATCTGGTCTTGCCATAGTAAGCAAGCCACCCCTACGAAATCACCAAGAATGTTAACTATTTTGACCACAAGTCAAAATAAATCAATCCCCTATAGTACGAAACATGATATAGGGGTCTTATAAGATCTCATAGGGTGTGTCATCGTCCTATAAATGTCATTTAATGTGGGATTATCTTTTTCATGGTCATCTTTTAGTCCTTTATGTTGTAGGTCATCATAGGGGTCATATTTGAGTAATTTATGAAGATTTTATAGTTTTCCTAAGAATAAAAATATTTCCAAGTGTTTCTCAAAGTCCTTCATGTCATATCCTTGTCATATATGTTAGTCCTAACTGAAAACTTGCATGTACTACATTGGAATCCAAAAAATTTAGAAAAAGAGGAAGGATTTTAGAGTGACCCTTTAGCTCCCTTGAACTCACTTTGACACTTGGTCATATTTGAAAATATTAAAAATGCATTTCATTCTTCTATCATACCACTAGGCATGCAAAAATGACCAACCATTTTTGGTCTAGTATGAATAATAGAGATTGATTCAAGTCAAATACACTTGGTGGTAAATATTAATATTAGTATAATTCTATTTCATATTATTATTTCAAGGATTGATTATTTATGCTTTATGAACCATTATTTAGAATTTAATTGCCTCTTTTTGCATGTTTATTCCCTACACCCTACAAGTTTCTATTTTGTTTGCAATGGTCTATACAAAACAAGTATTATACATGGTCCTTGTGAGCATGGAAATCCTATTAATATTATTATTGACATGTTTTTCACGTGTTCAAGTCAAAATATGGGCATGAATCATCTTATATTGCTAGCAAAAGACATTGTCATAGTCCGCAGACAAGAGTTCCTCAGTAATGGAGTTTCCCTTCATATTTTGTCTTTAAAATAAAATATTATGTGGTTTTAAACCTGTAAAAACATGATGATAATATTATCCATAGTATTTTTTTGTCTCCAATGCATCTTTTGAGTAACATAGTCATATATGGCACATAGTCAGTATGTTGCAAATATACACCTATAAGCAAGTTAAAGAGGAACTTTGTATAACCATGGTAGTCAAGCATAATATTTTTAAAACATTAAAATAGATATTGAGGAATAAATAAAATATTATATATATATAATTAGTTGAGATAACCAATTATCTAATCCATACAGTTTTTCTTTGTCTTCTACTAATGTGCACCTATAGGTGGTCCACAAAGGAGTGAGCAACTGAAAATAAGATTGCTTGAAACTTTTTGGACATTAATTGGGATATTGAAACATTGATGGTGTCGTGATAATCATAAATGAGTCATAATGTAATAATTAGACTTGAATATATGAATCTTAAGTCAAGAAGGTTACTTTAAGGATTCCTTATCTTAAACTTTCCAAAATAGGGAATTGGCCCTTCTTTTGATCTTTTAATGATGAAGCATCTTGAGAGACAAACTACTATAATGTTTCCATTATGCAATATAGGTATAAGGGTAGTGATTTGGCATGATAAATGGTTATTTTGAATAATAATTATGATGCTAGAGGGCTGCCAACTCATGTAATATTTTAATTAAGTCCTTCAATGTTGTTTATAATACTTTGAAGTTTAAGTGATCCTATAAGGTAACAATGATAGGTGATGGCATGTTTTCAAGACAAGTGATCTTGTGTGAGTTAAAGATGATATTTTACCTCCAATTTAGATCAATATATTTTATATTCAATGTTTAAGTTATATCATCACATACATGAGGATCTTAGGCTTCTCAAATAAGGTGTATACAGTCAAGGTCTACAACATACTCTATTGGCATTGGAAATAGAAGCAAAACCTACAAGTAAGTGACCCCACATGATGAGAGATGGAAATTTTTACAAATAAAAATTTAAGGGGATTGAAACATAGGTTTCAAGATTTAAAACATCCTCTTCAAGTTTCCTTTTACCCTTAGAGGGACCACCTACAGTTGAACTATATACTAACATTTCACTAAAGTATAACAGTATAAATGTTGGTTTATCATAAACATGATGTGAATAAGTCTTAGTTATTATGAAGTGACCTTTATGAATTTTAGGAGGTCTTAAGGAATAATAAAAAAGGTCTAATAGGAAGTGTTCACCTATAATCATACCCATTTTTGAGTGAACAACACTATTATATAGTTTACCAATCTAGCCTAGGCCAGTATAGGGTGCAAGTTAAGAGTTGGAAAGGAATCATGGCTATTAGAGATGATTATAAAATCCTCAAAAATGATAATAAAAATATCATGATGTTACAATAACAATGAAACATATCATCGATGGTTCCAATGTATAGCCTGTAATCAATTCACCAACTTTGCACATAGTCAGTGTTATAGAAGTCTAGTTTGGGGAGGTTTAGAGGTGATAATAATGTGACCCAAACCTAATATTTTAAACATAATGTACCCAAGACCTATTTAATACCATTATACCTTCACATTTCCTTGGACAATAGGGTAATTTTCCTCTATTCTATCTTAAATAGAGGGCACTTCTAGAGAGATATACCCTACAAATTTAGTAAGTAAATGATGATAAGGTGAGTTATAAAATATTAAAAAACTACATAAGGATTTAGGAAGTGGTTTTAAGGATAAAAAACATGATTAAATCCTCACACTACTTATTATTCCAATATAGTGTCTTAAACCCATAGATATACAGACTAGGACTACTAGGCCTTGACTAGGCCTAAAGCCCTAAGTGGGTTTAGTCTTAATTATAACACTAAGTGATAATTTAAATGCATTTTATCACCTTAATGATAGGTTATTAGAGTTTTTAGAACCATTTTTTTATAGTGGAGATCACAAATGGATCATTTCTTGGCTTAAAAATAACTTAGGGTACACAAAATGTAGGGAAGAGCTTGAGAAGGCATATTTGGAAGCTCATATCTATACAGATACCTAGTATGGAGGTTAAAAGAGTTGGGATATATTTAATAGGGTCCTAAAAATTATTATAGTGGAATTTTTTTGAGGGTTAAATGTTAGGATTGTATGAAGAATCCTTAAGAGTCAAAACTACTCAAAACCCTCCAAAACCCTTGTTAATGACCCGATGGGAAAGAGGTAGATATAAATGAATCTAATGAGATAGTATGAATTGTAAAGTGTTTGTAAATTATAGATAACTCCACCATTATTCTTCCCATCAGATTGGATTTTACCCTATCTATATGAACATGGTACATAACATGTTGTATTGATAGATTTATGTGTTTTACATGTTCAAAAGAGAGTTAAAGGATGATGATCACTTTGGAAGATCAAATGGGACCTAATATAATTCCTAATATTAATTTATTACTTTTTATAAGTACACAAGTACCTATATAAGCACCTTCACTTTAGGCAATCCAAACTAGCATAGTGAATGGAAGGTGATCAACAAGTGAAAAGGTGATAAGTTTGATTGGGAAGATTTTTAAGGTCTACCTGATGGATTTAGGGACAAGAGGATTCTTTAAAAGTGTATTAACACCCCTTGTATGGATTTTTATAGAAAAATAAAGGTTCCTTGAATGACAAGTGTGAGGAATGAGTGAGAGAAGGATTATAGTGACTATAGATAGTGAGAACACTTATACAGAATAAGATCATTGGTTAGGAACATCCAATGCATGTTCTATCTTGTTATTAACCCACCCATCATTTTTCACATGTGGTATTTATTCCTAGTTTTTTTGGAGTGCTCAAGAAGGACCAAGTGATGAAGACAATTTCTAGGAAGGTGGTTAAAGAGTCCCACATTAGATTTTGAAGAGTTTTCATTCTTGGATGGACATTTGTCCAAAGAGACATATCATGGTATATTTCATACTATACTCCTCTAAAAAATAACTGATTTTTTATTCCTTGACAAGTGGCATTGTGACCCTTGAGCTCTACCTCTTTTTCTCTCCTCTCTCACATTCTCTAAGTACTAGCCATTTTGGCTCTTGTATTATAACTCCACACTTGGTATGGTTAAGCCATTATAGTTTGATGTTATAATTTACTTTTTAATGATAAATTAAATCTTGATTTGAGTTCACAAACATCTTTTCTAATGTGTGAAGTGATGTATGGTGAGGTCTAGTGATAAAGTTTTATCCTTGATTCTCTTTATCCTTTCATGTTTGGTGTAATAAGTTCTCATTCTAACAGGTCATATGGAGTATAGATAGTGTGTTTGATTGCCTTAAAGATTAAAAGTGCCCTTAAAGTCTAAAATATAAACTCAGGTCCATTTTCCATGAGTAGTCTCATGTATATCACCTATTTATTGAAATACTAATGTTAGATTATCTTAGGACTTTTAAGCTAGTTTTGTAGGTCTTATTTCTTAGTGCAAGAGTATGATGATATTTTAGAGATATTCATGGTGTATCACCCCTTATAATAGTTTAATTTAATGTATATTTATACCCATTTTCACATAATCAATCAATTATTATGGGTGGTAATCATTTAAAGCTCAATTCAGGGAGTTATCCCTTAAACCTAGAGGTTTACCTATACTATAGGCAACCCACAGGCCTAGAGGTATTCCAATGTTTCCTAAGTATTAAATTAGGCTTTAAAAACCTCCTCTAGGCTGAGATATTTAGTGCCAATAACTACCTTAGTATTTACCATTTTCATACCATTCCTCTATACACTTTCTCTACCACCTTATTCCCAAACTTATTTAATTGACTCTCATGTTGAGTGATTTATGTTTCCTTAATGCTCTATTATTTTCCTTTTTATTTTATGTGAATTTTAATCATGTAATTATTTAAATTAATTTGATATATATAATTATATACAACTATTAATACTAGATATAAAAATAAATAAACTATAAAATAAAAATCCTAACTAAATGGTCCTACTCAACACCAACTCATATTCTTTATGCATTTCTAGCTATCAATGTAAGTATGGCTTAAGATTACAAAAAATTACCACCCACAAAGAATATTTACTCAAATGTCGATGAGTACTATTGTGACTTGTTGTGACACTTCATGAATAATGTATGGATATTTCCATCAATTACACAATGTCCCTAGGTGTGATCTACATCTATTGTCATATAGCAAAACTATCTATTCTAGGTGAAACTCCTTTGATTGTAGGTTGTGATCATGTCATTAATTCTAGATATATATTTTTACTTTTTTAAATTTGTTTTTTCTTATTTCCTCCATTGATGTTAAATGCATCAACCATGCTTGATGTGATTCTTGATCTCCTAGTCACATGATTAGTGTGACTCAAAAACTAGGAACTATGTATTCCATGGGCATCACTACTTCCATATCATAGACCAATTAAAAATGAGTGAATCCTATCACATGTTTGTAGTTTTTTTTGTAGGCTCATAAGATTGTATGTATTTGATCTTCCCAGTCATACCTATAAACATTGCATATTTTGTAATCATTTTTCAATAATCATAGTTGATACTTCTGCTTGGCCATTTTATCATGGATGATACATAATTTTTTTATATATGAAATCATGAATTATTTAGTATTTTTTTTATGGTTTTATGCAATAAGTGCATTCCTCAATCATTGAATAGCCTTTATAGGACACACAAACTTGGTAATGATGTTTTCAAATAAAAATTTAGTTGTCTTTGTCACAACAACTTGGTGTCACAATAACTTACATCCATTTTATAGAATAATATTTCACACTAATTATATATCTCACATTAGTGATATTGTTAATGGGATTAAAATGTCCTAAAAAATCATTTCTCCATTTTTAAAATAGTTATTATTAGCCAAAATTGGCCACCATTGGTGAGTATTATTTAAAAACTTTAATCGTCATGGTCTTAAATTTGTTGGCAACCATTAAAAGGGTTTTGTCTTGGTCATAGTTTATCTCATAGTTATAATATTTGTGTTGATCTTAGTAGACTTTAGAGTCCCTTATAATGATCTAGTTTTAAGTGGAGTCAAAAAACCTAATCTTGTCATCAAGTCAGTCAATGTGGTCACTTCCAATGTGTTTAGCATAGTTTAAGGTAACATTGATAAGGTTAAGGTTTGAGTGTGAATTCATGGTCAATATTGAATCATGGTCAATAATAAGAAGGATGACCCTTAAAGGAGGAATGTATCCTAAGATGAACAAGTAGACTAAGGGCCAAAACTAATAAGTTGATAACATTAAAATTTTAAGCATTTTGGAGAAGTTAAGGTACATTCAAAAATATTAAGGGTTTTTTCATTATGTCTTGTATTGCTTATTACAATGTTGTAATATGATTTTTTGAGAGAAGATAAAACATGAAGGTCTATATGATTATATAGGGGTAATTTGTGTAATTTGGGACTTGTTAAATGTCATGGTACATGTACTTTTCCATACACCTTGACCAAATATGTCTTATAACTACTTTTCAAATGTTGGAACACTTTAATAGCTACCCATTAATCTATTCTAATGTTCAAGTAAGGTATAATGATAAAGTTTAAATGGAATAAAGGTGAGAAATGTATTGGAACATTTCTAAACCTTCGTGTAGGTTAGGAAAGATCCATAATCATCTGGTTCATTAGCACTAATAGCTCAAGAAGGAAGAATAATCAATTTCTTGAAGAGAACATGCCTATGCAAGTCTCTTTTCAAAGGTTTTATATTGAATATCAAATTTTAAACTTATCCAGGGTTATTCCTGATCCTCTCAGACTTAGATATAGTCTCAAGAAGGAGTTTTTGATTCAAAAAGACAAAAATCTATGCCATTTCTCCACTAAGTTTCAGAGGGACTATTTGGCAAGCTTAGAAGAATCAATTATTTGAGGTTAGCATTTGTACCTAAAATTTGTAATGAGAATGCATATGGGGCTTATTAAGACATTTTTTTTTAATCTCATACCTATTAAAATATATTCATAATCATTGAGGTCAGACTCTTTGAGTCACAAGGGAAGAGATAAAGTATATAGAAGCATCAAACATCTATTCAAGTGTGAGTTTTTGTGTTCATATAGGAGAATGAACTATAAGAGGAACATTGGTAATATTTAATGCATTAATATAATCTATCAACATTATATAGGGTCATACTAATTTTTTAAACATATAAAAAGGCCTCAAACTTCAAATAGGCCTACCTTCATATGGTGCACTCCATAGTTATAGGTCTAGAAATGTGGCTTCTTCACTATTTTCAAGATTTCCAAGATATTATAAGAGTATAAAAAGTTGAATGATATTTTACACTAGATATACAATTATTTTTATAAAAATCAAAATCATTTAGATCTCTTGAGACCAAAAATGCACTTACAATCATCCCCTAGGCACTTTTTAAATAGACTGTGCAACATCAAAAAACATGACTATGATATGTTCAAGTGAGTATTCAAGGTAACTTGAGAATATTAGGCACATGGCTAAAGTATTAAATTATGAAAATACATTTCCTAAACTTTTAAAATTGATGAAATAGACTTAAAGAGGGTATAATATAAGAAAGAGAGCTTTAGGCTTAATAGACTCATACATGCTTGTCACAGGAAGATGAGAATAAATGGCATATTTATGATGTAGAATGGAGTGTTAAGAATTTTTTAAACGTAAGATGAAGTATTATTAATCTCTCTATCCTTACCAAGGTCATTTAGAATGCTAAAAACTAGTTGAGGAGAACCCACTCTTGAGAACGTCGTCAATAAGCCTAATGAACTTCCACAGGGATGTGTATAAAGCATGAATAAAATATGCATGTTTTAGGTGAATTTTGTTTCTATCAAGTTTTTCACTTTCACATTCAAAAGGAATAAGAAACTAAAATAAATAGTCTAGGGTTAGATGATACCCAAATGAGGTATACACACCGTTATACAGACGTTGTAGGGACTCCTCTTTGGCTGTGGAGGATGACACCTGCAGAAGAAAGAGACTCAAACAAGGAGATTGTTAGATGGATGTAAGGTGGACTGCCAAGCAAAGCCCGGTCCTGAAAGTGTAAAGACTTCCTTGTGGGATGATAGTCCACTATTAATAAGAGAGAATGTTTGATAAAGGAAAGAAATGGTGAAAGACTAAACAAAAGAAATAAAGATAAAGCTTACCTGTATTCTACTGTCGGTCTTCCACAGTCACCGACGTCGATTAGTCTATTGGCATCAGTTGTTCAAGGTCGATGATGTCGGTTAGTCTGCCGACGTTAGAAGGGGTAGTGGGCATGGTGGCTGATGTTGGTCGGGGCAATGGTCTTGGACAGGGTATGGATGGGTTTTTGGTCGACAGAATGATCTACAGAATGGTCTATGGTAGTCTAAGAGTCTGATGGTTTGTGTAGGGTAGAGAGTAAGGTCTGAGGAAGGAGTCAGATAAGGGACAGGGTGTCAAAAAGAGAGAAGATGAAGAAGGCTTCTCAACCTTCTTAGGAAGAGAGTCAGGCCTAGTCTGGTTGATAGCCGGGTCTGGTTGTTGATATGGCTTAGAAGCAATCAATAGAAAATTGATTACAAAGACATTTTAAGTTATTGAAATGACATAAAAGAAGAATACTTACCTCCTGCCTGTTGAAGAAGAAGTGTAGGAGACCTGTTACCGATGCAGAAGAATGTAGAAGACTACCTGCAAGGTGGAGTGACTGATGTAGAGTAGTTATACCCTATGATTCTTGCTATGCATTTGAGAGAAGTCGAAAGATTGGAACGCTGGGTGATTGGAAGGATGGAAAAAGATTCAAGATTGGTAGATTGAAAGATTGGTGGATCTACATTCCAAACGCAAAACATAGTTTTGAAGGCAACCGACACTGGCAATACCATTAATGTCGGCTGACTATTGACCGACGTCGGCAGCCAAAGAATAGGAAAAAGGGCTAAAAATAGCCTTTTGTCTGTTCTTCCTTCTACCGAGGTCAGTTGGTCATGGGAAAACAGTCGAAGGTGGGTTAAATGAGCATGAGAGGATGAGTGGGAGAATGAAATGGGGTTTAGGCATTTAAGACTTAGCATGGGGTAGTGGAGGGCATCTAAGGAGAGGTATCTTAGGAGGGGTGAGGTGTTAAGGAGAGAGAGAGGGAATTATTAATTTAAAATAGATAATTATTTTAAATTAATAAGACATAGGTTAGGCATGGTTAGAAGTGGAAAGGGACAAAGGGGACCAAGGGGGAGAATGACCAAGGGATAGACACGATTTTGGTGTCTACATTTGCCTTTTTGTTTTGTTGGTTGTTCTTGACGAACTGCAAGACAAAAATAGGAGTAAGTTGCCCCAGGTGTGGGATAAGGTTGATTTTGTCTTGTTGGTTGTTTAAGTGAACTGCAAGACAGAAATAGGAGGGTTGGTTACCCTGATTATGGATGAGGTATTCCCCCTCAAAGTGGGAGTCGAGGGAAGGTAACCTGATATCGGGTGCTGATTTGATAGAGAGTGGATGGAAAGGGTGAAGTTTGAGTATGAACACTGCAATAGTCATGATTACGCATATACTACTTCACGAGATGGTCAGGTCAAATTATTTTAGGTCAAGGGTTGAGGAGTGCTAAAATCAAAATAACTGGGCCCCAACATTTAGTTGTAGCTGATTGGGCTATTTGATCCAAGCTGTATCTCCAATGGTCATCATGTTCCAAGTATCCCAGGCTCAGGAAGTGCTCTTGGAAACATGAAAATGTCACAAGTAGTGGGGATCAACTTGCTCGTGATCCTATACTTGTGAGGGTTGAAACATGGGTTGTGGACAATTTTGCTAACCATTCATGAGGTAGCATACATGTAAAAACAACCAAGGCAATGTTGTCTTGGAAGTGGTCGTGGTTGAAGGAGATAGTCGCGATCTCCATGGTCGTTGGTCGAGTCGAGGTGAGATAGATAGTTGGTCGAATGAATGGATGGATGAAGGAATGGCCGAGCTTACCTCAAAAGACCCCATGTCAACTGAGTGCTACCTACATAGCCCTTATCAGAAGGGCCTCAGACCAATGTAGTTTAGACGAGGAGGCAAAATGATTGATGATTGGTTTGGTTAAGGTTAAATGATGAGGGTAAAAGGGTTTGTCCATCAGGTAGATGAGCAAATGAGGGAGGGTGAGCTAACCCCAGAAGATGTCATGTCATCTAAGTGCTGCCTACATAGCCTTGGTCTTAGGGCCTCAGACCAATGTAGTTCAGACGAGGAGGCAAAATTATTGATGATTGGTTTGGTCAAGGTTAAATGATGAGGGTAAAAGGGTTTGTCCATCAGGTAGATGAACAAATGAGGGAGGTTGAGCTAACCCCAGAAGATGTCATGTCATCTAAGTGCTACCTACATAGCCCTGGTCTTAGGGCCTTAGACCAATGTAGTTCAGACTAGGAGGCCAAAATGGTTGATAGGTTGGTTTTGGTCATGTGTTGAAATGATGAGGATAAGATGATGTTACAACCTTTTCCATATTGTGTGATGGTGTATTCTATAACATTGGTGATGTGGTCTTTCATCCCTTAGAAAATTTCCATATTAGTGATGGATGTATGGTAAAAATGAATTGAGGTTATTTATGCTTCAGCAAGTAATGGTTTATGCTTAACATAAATTGTGTGGTTGATAGTTTCCATGTGTATTGGTTTCCATATAAACTGGTGTGAATAGGCTATGAGAACATTTTGTGGTCTGAAGAAAGTTTGGTTGGTTTGGTTTGGTTGCAAATGATTTGGTTGAATGTGACCAAAGTGAATAGGAGGAAGTGAAAGGCATTATGCTCTTTCATTGACACGAACCATAAGGGTAGCATAGGTAGGGGGTTTTAGAAATAAAATCCCCGTTCATGCGTTATGTCGTGGACCACTGGTTGTGTTAGAGAAATAATCGAATCACTTTGACATTAAAATGAGCTCAAAATCCCTTGAGTAGGTGATGTGATATGGTAGGATAGGATAACCCTTTTTAGTAGGGATAACTTTGCCCCTTTTATAGGAGACCTAAGATGACTATAAGTCAAGTCCATGACACTTTTTTTTTTAGAGTAGACTGATCAATGCAGGAAGTCTACGTATGGATGTCATTTTGTTTTGTGGTCATTTGTGAAGCTGATCAATGTGGGAAGCTTCTAAGAGAGTGATGTTTATAGCAAGATTTAGTCATATCCATCCTTCGATGGAGTGGTATATATTTTTGCTTTTTATATATAAGGGATTTGAATAACTGTCCTTCGAGGGAGAAATCTATTAGCTACAACAATGATTGTACGGTTGTCCTTCGAGGGAGCAGTTTGCCTTTAGAGTTTATGACTTTTTGATATTTTGACATAAATTTATTTTTGACAGAATTGTGAGTCATGGACAAGACTATAGAAGTTTAAGGGCTCCCTTTTATTAGGACAAAGTATTCATACTTTATAAAAGGGTTATAGAGGGATTGTTTAGGGGAACAGGGTTAAAAGGAATGAGAATTAAGAGGACAGGGATTGCTCAAGGGATGAGCTCAAGTTAAATGTCAAGTGGACAAGTACTTGACTAACAGTAGAATGGTTGCAGATGTAAGGCATTAAAGGGCTCAGGTTTTGATAAGTCCTTGGTCCATGCTTGTGCGTTATGATGTAAGGTCCTAGCCAATTAAGAGCAAACTTGTCTCATTTACTTATTTCCACATTGGTCACGTGTTGGTCAATGTTGGATAGGAATTTGGTTGATATGTTGTTGGCATGAAGTTGGTTGATGTGTTGTTTGGTCAAGGTTTGGTTCGTTGATGTGTTGGTCGATGCTTGGTCAATGGTCAGTTAAATGTTTGGTCGAGGTTTGGTTGATGTTTGGTCGAGGTCAGTTGATATTTGGTCGAGGTTTGGTCGATTGATATTTGGTCAAGGTTTGGTCGGGGTCATGATTAAAAGGTTGGTTGATGCTTGGTCAATGGTTGGTTGAATATGTGGTTAAGGTCATGATAGTCAAGATAAGGTCAAATTCCCCTAATTACTTGTGATGGAGATAATGTTTGGCAGATTTAGTTTGAGAGGGCGAGAACTTGATCTGCCAGGTTGGTGACAGGAATCTCAAAATCACAAATGGTGATGGAGGCAAGGGTTGGTAATGATTTGATTAAAGTTGCTAATGGTTGGGGCTCATCAGGTTGGACCTCCATTGATTGTAAGGCTTGGATCAAAGTTTGATGATGCTGTGGAGATCTTTGTATGAGATCATACAAAGACATCTTCACAGGGGTCGTATGGTGAAGTTGTTTCACCACAAAGTCAGGAATTGTCTTTGAGGATGCTGGTCAAGATGTGCCCAAGACAGTAATCTTGGGTTTTGGCTGTGGTGAAGGCTTGGTAGATGGGGATGTCCAAGGGATAGAAACATGTCTTTTCCCTTTATCCTTTTGGGTTTGTGGGCTGGTGGTCAAGTTGACTATGTTCATTTCAAATAAGGAGGTTAAAGATGGTGGAGGGACCATAGTCTGGTGTGGAGATCCTGATTTAGGTGATGATGTTTGTGAGGCATGTAATGTTATCAAATATTTGGCAAAAGGGTAGTCAAGAGGATCCTTGATGAGAAGGATACCCTTTTTCCAGTGTTGATGAATGACAGCTTTAAGAGCACAACAACGCTCAGTGTCATGTCTCGGTGTGTGATGATAGTGATAAAATTTAGTGTTGTCGAACCAAGATGATCTTGATCCAAGAGTTGATGAGTGTGAAGGTGAGGAGGTTTGGGAGGCATGGGATGGTGTTGAAGGTTTGTTGATAATATGATCAAGAAGAAGGGTGTCATTCTCCAAGCATTGGTGAATGACAACCTTGAGGGCACAACAATGCTCAGTGTCATGTCCTGGCATGCGATGACATGCACAAACTTTAGTGTCATCAAACTAGGGTGGTTTTGGTCTGAGAGATTGGTATGGTTTAAGAGGTGGAAGACTGATACGAGAAGACTACAACAATTGTCATAACAGCAAGGCATAAGAACCTGTTAATGGGTCTACGTGTTTTGTTGCAGTAGGGGTTGATGACTTTTGTTTTGGAGGCATAGGAGGCATTGGTCATTTTGGAGGAAATATATGTTTAATGGGTAAAAGAGATAATGGAGGCAATTTGCCTATGTGAGGTGTTGGAGTAGGAAGCACTCCTATTAAGGTGGATGGATGTGGACCCAAAATAGAGGGCAATGATGAAGGTGGGGGAGGAATTCTCTGGTGTGGTTTAGTGGCCTTATTTGGTTTGGTTTGAGGGCCACTATTGTGTGAGGAAAGATTAGATATGGGGCAGACACCAAGAGATTTAATCTCTTTTGGCATGGTGGATGCCTGCATGGGTTCGGGTTCAGATGTGGATGGAGGTGAGTGAGATGTAGTGATCTTAGGTAAAAGGCAAGAGAAAACCATCACTGGGTCTTCCTTGGTCAAAGTGGGTGAAGAGTCAGGGTCTTCTCTTGGTGGAGAAGAAATTGGAGAATGTGACTCCTCAAGAGGATAGAGGGCAGGGATGATGGTGACTTCTACTTGTGGTTGAGGAGTAGGAAGGGTATGGTCCTCCATCGGTAGGAGGAAGGATGAAGGTGGGGCTAATGGCACTGGTATGGTCAAAGCATCCTCCAATATAAGAGAGGTCAATGGAGAACTAATAGGAGAAGAAAGCTCTTCTACCTATGGAGGAGGTTGGTCAGGGATAAGAGGTGAGGCTGTGTTGACCGTGCGCATATTATGCTTGTGTGAGCTATCGGCCATGGTCTGGACATTATTTTAATTAGGAGGATGGTTAGGAAAGGGTTGTTTGAAGATATCGATGTTTTGATTGGGTGGCACATTTGGGTTGTCCAAGACAAGGTCACCCTTATCTATCATGTCTTAGACAATGTTCTTGAAGGTTTGGCAATTGTTGATGTCATGGCCTTAGACACGATGATAGTGACAAAAGTCATTCTCCCTATACCATGTAGGGAGGGATTTTGAAGGGTCGAATTGAGGTGGTCAGATTGGAGGGAGATTGAGGACCCCTTGCTTGATGAGTTTTTCCAACACGGAAGCGTATGTGTCTCCAATTGGAGTGTATTGACACTGTATGTAGCGTTGTTGGAATTGTTTTGTGATGCTTTGAGATGTTGAAGGTTGAGGTTGGTCAGTTGTTGTTGAAGATGGTGATCTAATGACCACAGTGTTGGCCACTTCTTTGGACTTGAAACTGGTAGAAGAAGGTCTGGAAGAAGAAGGGTCATCAGTTTTTGCATTGGTATTACACAATTTGACCCTATTCTCTTCAATATCACAGAGTTCAAGCTTTCAGGCCATGGTGAAAGCTTCATCAAAAGTGCAGAATGTTTGAACCCATAAGGTGGATGAGATGTGCATGGCACATGCTCGAGAGAAGAGCTCGATCAGCTTAGGTTGAGGTAAAGGGAAGGAGAGTTGATTGATTAGGCCTCTCCAACGAGCAAGGAAGTCGGCTATGGATTTGTCATCAAGCTATCTAATAGAGTATAAGTCCGTGATGGAGACTTTTTTGGTGATATTGATTGAAAAGTGGTCAAGAAATAATTGGGTGAGTTGAGTGAAGGAAAAGAGAGAGTGACTCATAAGAGAGCTGTACCAATCAAGGGCAGCACTAAAAAGTGACATGGGGAATGTGCGTAGCAGTAATGCATCATCATGCACTATAAGATAACAAGCATGTCTGAACGCTCACAGATGTTGTTGTGGGTCTTCCTTACTCTACAAGCGAGTAAACTTAGGAAGTTCCCACTGACTGGGATATAGTCAAATTGGGATGGAGGGATGGATGGGTTCATTGCAAATTTGGTCATATGAAAGAGCATTGCTTGAACCAGAAATGGAAGCCTCAAGATTAGACATTTTGTCCATCAGCTTCTTGATGAGATCAGCTGATGGATTGGCAGATGGGGCACCCCCTAAGTTGTAAGGCACTTGGAAGGTGCTAGAAGAGGCATATGACGTAGTCGGTTACGCTTGTATAGGCACAACATATTGATAAGTAGTCATTGGAATAGATGTGGAAGCTAGGGGTGGTTGTGCCATGGAGTTAGAGGGCACAAATTGAATAGGGGCCACCAAAGGTGGTTAAGGGGTGGTAGCACTGGTTGAAGGGTAGGTAGTTACTCTTGTGTTGATAGGGGTAAGAGTAGGCGGGATGGAGACAACTAGATTTTGGAAAGGGGTAGAATTTTGTTGAATAGTCTGTGGTTGATGGGGGGTTGAAACCTCGATCGAAGTGGGCCCAAAGATAAAAGGAGAAGCCACACTTAGAATATTAGTCATGGTTAGGTTGATGGTCAAAGCAAAGGCTAGATTGGTCATGGGTTGGGTAGCGGATGCTGATGATATCACTGCCGCTTCAATTAAGGAGGTTGGCATCCCATAGACTGGGTTGCCTGAAGAGTCTCACATTTGGCTTCTCATGAGATAATGTGGAAGGGCCTTGACATTAAGGTCAAGGAACCTTTCAAATTCTTGATCCCCCTTGGGAATAGTAGATGGTCGTGTCGGGGTTGGTCAGGCAGGAGTATGTTCGGTCTCCGAATGATACCCCATTAGAGGACTAGTTATGGAAGGCAAAGGCGGAAGCGGTTGTTACCTCGCTTGGTCAACAAGAGTCCTGGTTTGACTACGTATAAAAACCATTCAAGGCAAGATGTTCAAGTTTTAGAAACTATGTTTTTTTAGTTTCAAAAACTCAGAATGGGTGTTGGACAGCAACAAAGTCAGGGTTTTAAGCTTGTTGTTTTGAGAAGAAAAGTTTAGACAGTGACCGACGTCAGTTGAAAAACTAATGTCGATGGAAAATATTGTTGATGTCAGTCAGATAATCGATGCTAGCGAAGATAAGGTTGCTGACATCGGTGGTAAAACCGATGTCGGTGACTATGTTTTCTAGAAACTCAAAAAATTTGAGAGTTTTTGGAAGAAAGAAGAAAACGTCCTCACTAGCTCAAAAAACTAGATAGGAACAGAAAAAACAAATGGAGACAGGTAGATCCTAAATGTTAAATCCTAAGAATAAACTTTTAGAATCATGTTGGCTTATGCCTTAGAGTGTGTTTGGGAAGTTGGCTTGTAGAACGGGTCCTAGAAGAGGTAGTCTAAGGTTGGTTTCAGGTTAGTTTCGGTGCTCAAGAGTCTGTGTTAGGTTCTATACGTGGCTTGGTGCTAAGGAGCAAGCTCCCCTCACTTCATGATCCCATTGATAAGCTGGTCTTGATTAGCCAGTATATACTTCCCCTAGAGATTATCCTCTGCTAGAGAATAGAGTGGGCTCTCCCCTTAGTAGTGAAGTCCAAGTGGGATTGTCGGGATGGGTAAGGTATATGCTAGGTGATGAAATCCTAGTCCGACCTTGTCTCAGGTGTGTTTAGATGTTTGATTTTGTGTAAGTGATTTGGATGTGTAACATAAGTGGTCTACGCTTTATTCATGATGTAGTTTTAATTACTAGATGTGTGGACTAAATATGCAAGCAAGCAGAAATGAAATGCAAAAGATTTTAAGCCCAAATTGAAATGTGTGTTCGGATGCAGACAAGTAGAGAAAAGGTTAAAGAGTATGAGTTGACTAGTCTAAGATGCAAGAAAGAAAGAAGGGTTCTTTTTAACATTGCTAATGGTGTCTTTCGGAATAGATAGAAGAAAGAGATGTAATGAGAGACCTAATGCACCTATATGAAAAGTTTATTTAGAAGAAAAAATTATGAACCCAAGGAGAATTCCTAGGGTCCCACTGGGCGTGCTAGAATGTTTCTATCAAGTTTTTTGCTTTCACATTCAAAAGGAATAAGAAACTAAAAGAAATGGTCTAGGGTTAGATGATACCTGGATGAGGTCTACGCACTATTATCTAGATGTTGTAAGGACTCCTCTTTGGCTATGGAGGATGACACTTACAGAAGAAAGAGACTCAGACAAGGAGATTGTTAGATGGATGTAAGGTGGACTGCCAAGCAAAGCCCAGTCTCGAAAGTGCAAAGACTTCCTTGTGGGATGATAGTCCACTATTAATAAGAGAGAATGCTTGATAAAGGAAAGAAATGGTGAAAGACTAAACAAAAGAAATAAAGATAAAGCTTACCTATATTTTGTTGTCGGTCTTCCACAGTCGCCGACGTTGGTTAGTCTGTGGGCGTCGGTTGTTCAAGGTCACCGACATCGGTTAGTCTACCGACATTGATAGGGGTAGTGGGCCTGGTGGCTAGCATCAGTCAGGGTCTGGATGGGTTTCTGGTTGAGAGAATGATCTGCAGAATGGTCTGTGGTAGTCTGAGAGTCTGATGGTTTGTGCAGGGTAGAGAGTAAGGTCTAAGGAAGGATTCAGATAAGGGAAAGGGTGTCAAAAAAGAGTGAGAAGATGAAGAAGGCTTATTAGCCTTCTAAGGAAGAGAGTCAAGCCTGGTCTAGTTGATAGCTGGGTCTGGTTGGTGATATGGCTTAGAAGCAATAAACAGAAAACTGATTACAAAGACATTCTAAGCTACTAAAATGACATAAAAGAAGAATACTTACCTCCTGCCTGCTAAAGAAGTGTAGGAGACCTGTTGCTGATGCAAAAGAATGTAGAAGACTACCTACAAGGTGGACTGACTGATGCAGAGTAGTTGTACCCTGTGATGCTTGTTGTGAATTTGAGAGAGGTCGAAAGATTGGAACACTGGGTGATTGGAAGGATGGAAAAATATTCAAGATTAGCGGATTGAAAGATTAGTGGATTCAAAGATTGGTAGACTCAAAGATTGGTGGATCCACATTCCAGACACAGAACACAATTTTGAAGGCAACTGATGCTGGAAATACCACCGACGTCGGCCGACTACTGACCGAAGTCGGCAGCCAAAGAATAGGAAAAAGGGCTAAAAATAGCCTTTTGTCTGTTCTTCCTTCTGCCGAGGTCAACTAGTCATGGGAAATTGGTTGAAGGCAGGTTAAATGAGCATGAGAGGATGAGTGGGAGAATGAAATGGGGTTTAGGCATTTAAGACTTGGCATGGGGTAGTGGAGGGCATCCAAGGAGAGGTATCCTAGGAGGGGTGAGGTGTCAAGGAGAGAGAGAGGGAATTATTAATTTAAAATAGATAATTATTTTAAATTAATAAGACATAGGTTAGGCATGGTTAGAAGTGGAAAGGGGCCAAGGGGACCAAGGGGGAGAATGACAAAGGGATAGACACAATTTTGGTGTCTACAAATTTGACGAATGAATATTGTATAAATATAAATTTGATCACCTATTTTTGATTGATAATTATGTCTATAATTTGTCTTAATGATTTTATAATTGATCTTTTTTGTCATTATTTTTTATAACATTTCCTATTACCCCTAGTCAATAATATAACCCCCTTTATATATGTTAGATTAAAGCATGTAAGCATTATTTCAGTAGTTTTTTAATTATTAGATATGCTATTATAGTTTGTGCATGTATTTTTTGAGTTTAAAATAATAATATAAACTCCAATTTTATGGTTATTCATGCAACAATGTTTTGTTGCACAAAACTACCTACCTTGCATATTTAATAGGTACTCCCATATGTTTTTGAATTGGTTATTATGGAGACTCATATGAAGATGTGAATAAAATTTTAGAGACTCTTTTGTGAATATTTTTATTTCTATGTATAATGTCTATACTATTAATGTTTTGGTAATGGTTTATAGGAGAGATCCTATGGTCTCATGAATGCATTGTGCATTCTGACATGGTATTAGAGGTGCCCGATGCAACCATTACTCAACCACCTAACACTATTTTGGAATCATGTACTAATGCTTGATTATTATTTTCATAAGTGGTATCTTTTTTTTAGGATTTTATGGTCGTCCACACCATACAAATCCATGTAGTCTATGCATCTCTATTGTGTTGCATTCATAAATAAAGTTTGATTAGTGTTGATTGTTTTATGTGAATCTAGGGTGTTGGAAAGGAGATTTCACCATTTAATATTAGGTGGGTTCAAAAACTAAATTTTTTAGTTTACTCCTCCTACCTAGCTACTAGTTAGAGCTTCCACTATTGATGATAAATCTTTGTTGAGCATTACTTTAGTTTCTACCATTAATGACTAATAAATATACCAACTATTATTGGTGTTAAAAAGTGATGACCATTATTGGTATTTAAAAATATTTTCTTATTTAATTATTATATGAAGTTTTATTTGTAGATCAAGTTATCTTGAGGAGGCCTTTATTCATCTATCCAATGACCTATATGCACCTCTAGTTGCCTCAATACCATCCCAATTCACATGGGTGCTTGGGATCTTGGATATACATTGTTTAATCAACAACAAGAACTTTGTTTTTAGATCAATATCAAGAATGATTGGTTTAGATCAATATCAAGAATGATTGGTTTAGATCAATAGTAAGAACTTTTTTTTCAGATCAACAACAAGAATGCTTTGTTTGAATTGATAGCAAGAAGTTTTTTTTGCCTGCCAAAGAGAGAAATGCATCAAGCTATGCTTATTAGCTATAACATGGGCCTTTGGAGGCAATTTATATTAGTATTGGAGTGGATATAAGTATCTATTGATCAAAATCACTAGCTTTGATATAGATGTAAACACCTTGATCTTATTTAGTATTGATTATATTTTATTAGCACAAAATTGGTTTTTTTGAGCTTTGTCAATTAAACTGGCACTTTTGATTTGTGATAATAGTATGATCTTCCCTAATATCCATGATGATTCCACTATTTATGGCATTGGTTTTTATTTATTATGGTATTATGCTCATTATTTTACTCTCTTCATTATTATCCACCTTCCAACTTGCCACTCATGCTGCCTACAACCCAAAGAACATTCATGACATCATTTATAGTTTGTTGGATCCCACCAAATTTGCCGATGACATCCAAATTTGACAAATCTTTGCTAGTGAATATACCATATTTTATTTATGGATAAACAAACTGTTTGTAAGCATTTCTTCCTCCAACAAACTATTCCCAAGATTCTCAACTAATATCTCTCCAAGATTCCACCTTGTACACCACAAATCAGTAACCAAACTACTCCATAGTCATTTGACATGTTTTGTGTATAACTTGTACATACATCCCTATCTAAAGACACTTTGATATGTGGTTGTGTTTCCTATGCAACTAAAAGGTTCTTTTTATATTTATTTTGAATTTTAATTATTTTAAAAATTAAAATACAATATAGTTGGCTAGAATGTATAAACACATTAAGTGGTGGCATGGTTAAAACATCAGACATCATGTGTTCTATGAATTGAGTCAATTTCATTTATGGCCTATATGTATTTTTAAATTGATTCTAAGTCATTAGCATCATAATTTATGTATCTTTGCATCTCAAAAAGTCTTCATACCTCAACATCGATAGTTATGGTAACTATCTCTTGAGTAAACTACCTGCATGGTAGACACCTTGATCTTTATCTCTTTATGATTACCTATCCATGGTTTCTTTATACAACTTTATGAATTTTCATGTATCCATTTTGGGTTACTTATTTTGGCTGACTCCAAATGCATTACACCTAATGTTGACTACATGATTATTTGAATGTGGTGATTTAGCTGAGATGGAAGGCACTATTTTTTTGGCATGGCATATTTTATTTATCTCTAATTGGATCGAGGTATGAACTACCTCATAAAAATCCTTTGCCATGGCCATAATCTATCCTCTTGATACCTCACTAGCTATCAAATGCCATTTTCAGATTTTTTTTGTTTATGCACACAGTTCCATATCCACCAAAATCACATGTCATAAAGGTAAAGTCTTTATTTTTTAAGTCAATAGTGAGATCCACTTGAATTCAAAAATATTTATATTGCAATAAAGCATTTGAGGAGTTACATATCTAGGTGGCTCTTATTTTTTTAATTAAAAAAAACATGGGGATAATCATTTTTAAGTGGAAAATATTTTTTTGAAGTTAGAGGGGCCAATCTAAAAGGGGGTGTATTTGTAAAATAAGCCTTTACATTATAAAGGAAGGAACATTTTTTCAAGTAGGGTAAGACTTTTATAGTGGTAATTTTTTAAAGAGGAGCTTATTATAAGTTGGAGGACATTTTCAAGTGGTGATTTATTGTAAAATGGGATATTCAAAAGGAGAGTCTCCTTATTTTGTTGTGTAACCTTCCTATCTCATTTGTCGAAGACTAGAGGGTGAGTTCTAGTCTGACAAGAGGCTAGACCCCCTCATAGATAAAATAAACTTATTTTCAATCCTTACCTTCATTTTTTTGGAGTTTATTATTATTGCACTTTTTCCCTCTTGGCCCACATTAGTGACCTTATAATTGCACTCATGGAGGCATTATTCATAGAGTCTGACATCCTATTTTTTAGTGTGCATTATATTTTTGTGACACTTTTGTACTAATAGATGCATTTTTGATAGAGACCAATGTCCTACATTATTTAATATGGTTTTATGTCACGCATTTCTCTATTATTTTAGGATAAACTATCTTGTTCTTGATGGAATCTTCTATAGATTTATTTCATTATCAGTTCTATGCATCATCTAGTGTTTTGTTGTTGTATGGGATCTTTATTTGTAGTCACACTAAGAGTCATGGAGTCTTTTTCTTCATGTTTGTATGCTCCATGTTAAGTACTTACTCTTTAGTTTTTGACCTCCCATCACCACTAGGGCCATTTTCTTGAGGGATATTTATTTTGTATCTTTGGTATTTTTTTGATAGTTGAGAGTCTCCTTTATATTTGTTGTGGAGATTGATATCCTTTTGAAAGAGTAGCTATTTTGGTGAATAGAGTGTTAGCATGTTAGTATTTGAGTAATGGATTTAATACACTCATACATGTTGGAGATATTATCATTGATGTGAAAGGTTTAGTATTATTGGTGATAAAGGCCCCATTGCATTTAATGTTGTTTATCTTGGCTAATATGAGTTAATATTTTTTTAATATTAACGAATATATTTTTGGTTTTATATGAGACAAAATAAGGGCCCATGGAGAAGTCGAAGAGTCATAGGATAAAGAAAAAAGAAGGATGGGATGCATTTTCCCATGAAGAGTCATCTTGGGGAATACCAAGAGTCACCAAGTGAAGACAAAAGAGTAAAGGGCGAATTTCTCATGAAGGGACACTTTGAGGAATATGAAAAGTCACCAAAGATAAGGAAAAAAGTGGGAAAGACGTTTTTGGTCATGAAGGGTCAACACATGACTTTTCAAATGCTTGGATATGAAGGGTCATCCAAGATTGGCACCATTTTTCATGAGGATTGAAAGGTCACAAAGGGGGAAGGCCAAA
Source organism: Torreya grandis (assembly GCA_037957365.1). Lineage (NCBI taxonomy): Eukaryota > Viridiplantae > Streptophyta > Pinopsida > Cupressales > Taxaceae > Torreya > Torreya grandis. The sequence goes on from JARHVA010002769.1 coordinate 2,322,802, forward strand.
GGTCATTTGGAAAGCTATAAATAAAGGCTTGAGTAGCCATTTGTAATGAGTAAGTGTGAGGTTAATTTTGATATTGTAACATCTAGCTTAGAAGAGCAATTGTGAGAGATGAATATGATTTGTATTTGTTATATCTAGCTTAGAAGAGCAAAGGTGAGAGAGAGGAAGGAGATGTTGTATTGACCTATCAATTATTGAGATAGCAAAATTGAGAGATAGGTGTGTGGTATACACAAAGGGGTTGGTGCTCCTGTGGGTTGGTGCTCATGAATTGTTGCTAAGTCGGTGCTTAGCAAAGGGGTTGGTGCTCATGAATAGGTGTTGGTTTGGTGCTCACAAATAGGTGTTGGGTTGGTGCTTGGCAAAGGGGTTTGAAGCTCCTGTGGGTTGGTGCTCATGAATTATAGCTAAGGTTTGTACTTGGCAAAGGGGTATGGTGCTATTGTGGGGTTGTTCTCATGAATATATTTGAGATTTATTCTCTGTGGTTTTTGCCACATTAGGTTTCCACTTTATATCTAGTGTCTCTCTCTATCTTGTGTGAATGTTTATTGTTTGAGTTTTATTGCATATCTTGAATGTTTGATTAAGTGGAATTTGGTTAAATGAAAGATTTATAAGATATATAATATATTGATTCACCCCCCTCTTAGTATATTCTATACTTAATAATTGGTATCAGAGCCGGTTCCTTTTTGAAAAGTTTTACAACTTGAAGGTAGATCAGGAAAGCACAATGGCTAGGTCACAAGAAGGATTTTCTACAAATAAGGCACATTTATTTGATGGGACAAATTATTCTTTTTGGAGCATGAGAATGAAGGTTTATTTGATGACCCTTGGATTTGACATATGGAAATTAGTGGTGGAGCAATATGAAGAGCCACAAACATCTACAATTACTCTAGTAGAAAAAAAGGCAAGTGAATGTAATGCTAAAGCTTTAAATGCTATTTTATGTGGTTTATGTGAATCTAAATTTGTTAAAGTTATGAAATGTAAATATTCTCATGAAACTTGGGTAAAACTTGAGAATATTTACAAAGGTGATGAAAAGGTTTATCAAGCTAAGTTGCAGACTTTTAGAAGGCAGTTTGAAAGTTTGAAGATGGAAGAAGAAGAAGATATAGCAAGTTATCTCTTACAAGTTGATCAGATAGTATATCAGATTCAAGGTCTTGGAGAAACATTGGAAGATTAAATGGTGGTGCAATAGGTTTTGAAATCTCTACCAATGAAATATGATGCAAAGGTTTCAACAATAGAGGAGATGAAGAATTTAGCCAAGCTAAAGATGGATGAGCTTCATGGTATTCTCACGACATATGAGATGCAGACAAAATAAGATAAACCCTCAAAGAGAGGAGTGACTTTCAAGACATCAAAGAAGGAGAAAGCTAAGATTCAAGAATCAAGTGATAGTTCCAGTGATGATGAAGATGACAATGAAGCACTTTTCATTCGTAGGCCAAAAAGAGGAACAGGTAAATATCAAGGAAAATTACCTTTTAAATGTTTTAATTATGGGAAGATTGGACATTTTTTAGATAGATGCCTAGATAAAGTTAAAGATGATGAAGAATAAAAGCCTACATACAAGAAGAATTTCAAAAGCAAATCTAAGAAGGGATTCAAGAAGAAGAGCCTGTATTCTAAAGATCCTAGCTCAGGCGAAGATAGTGGAGTCAATGATTTAAAAGAAGAAGAGATTCTATTCATGGCCATACATGATGATGATCAAGAAGAAGAAGAGGAAAAAGCTGAAGTAGATATGGAAGGAGAACTCAATTGTGCCCTAGAAGAGTTAGAAGCTGTTCAGAAGAAGAATCAAAGGTTAAAACACTAGATCGAGAAAAATGAACAAGAGTCAAAGGAAATGATTGAAGATCTACAAGCATACTTTGAAGAAGCCAAGAAAAATGAAGAAGATCTCAAAGCATAGTTGTAAATAGCAAGAAAAGATTGTGAAAGGTATGTTATTGAAATTGCCTCTTTAAAAGAAGATATTAAGAAAGTAGTCAGTGATAAAGTAATTAGTGATTCAAAATTTGAAGATAGCACTAACATGCTGAATAAGATATTGGAAAGTCAAAAAGCAAATTTAGATAAGATAGGGATCGATTTTGAAAAGAAAAATAGCTATGCTAAAGCACTGACACAAGAGGAAATAGAAAGGGGAGAAGTGAAGAATACAGAGGACATTCCAAATAGAGAAGGCTGGAAGGAACAAAACTACAAAAGGCAATCAGGTCAGAGATATACAGACAGGTCTTATTTTTATGGCTATTGTTTTTATTGTAATAGATATGGTCACAAGAAAGTATAATGTAGAAAAAGAGCTAAAAATTTCAAAAATAAGGAGAAGGAAAGTCAAGTAGAGTCAAGCAGAAGCCACAACTATTTTGCTCCTCTATCAAGCTTTAATGAAGAGACCATAGTATGCTACAAGTGCAACAACTTCAGACACATAGCTTGGTATTGCAGAAGCGTGTTTGAGTTAGTCAAGAAGGATCAGAGGTTCAAATCTCCATTCATTAGGGAGAAGGTTCAAACATGTTCATGGCAGAAGAAACAACATGAAGATTCTATGATGGTGCAGACAGCTCTGCATGTGGGAGGTAAAGATTAGCCATGGTTAATTGATAGTAGATGTTCAAGGCATATGATAGGTGATAAAAGTAAGTTCATTTCTCTAAATAAGATAAATGGTGGTATAGTGAGATTCAGAGATAAAACCACTGCCAGGATAGCTGAAAAAGGTAATTTGAGTTTGGATTATGGTAGAACTAAGACTAAAAATGTTTTGTATGTAAAAGGTCTTAAGCATAATCTATTGAGTGTTAGTCAAATTTGTGATCAAGGATACACATTAAGGTTTCATGCTGAAGGTTGTGAGATTAGAAGAAAAGATTCAAATGAGTTGATTACAGATGCTCAAAGGATAGGGAACAATGTTTATGTTTTGTCAAATATCTTTTCAAAGGCACGATCAAAGGATACATTCAAAGATTGGTGAGAGGAGTTGGGAGTAATTTCTATTACTTCCTGCCATTGATGTTCAGCATCAAGTGAGGGGGAGCTAAGTGTTAGCTCCAGGTAGGCCCTTTGCCATTGATGTCAAAGGGGGAGAATAATAGGTACAGGTACAATGTAAAAAATAGGTACAGGGAACAGGTACATGTTGCTACAGTAAGGGGGAGTTACTATAAGTTTTCAGATGATGGTATGTGTAGGTGATAGGATGTGGCAATTTTAGGATTGAGGTTTTCATCAATGACAAAGGGGGAGATTGTTGGAAATACTGTCATTGATGTCAAAGGTTTAATATTATTGGTGATAAAGGCCCCATTGCATTTAATGTTGTTTATCTTGGCTAATATGAGTTAATATTTATTTAATATTAACAAATATATTTTTGGTTGCATATGAGATACAATAAGGGCCATGAAGAAGTCAAAGAGTCACATGATAAAGACAAAAGAAGGATGGGATGCATTTTCCCATGAAGAATCATCTTGGGGAATACCAAGAGTCACCAAGTGAAGACAAAAGAGTAAAGGGTGAATTTCTCATGAAGGGACACTTTGAGGAATACGAAAAGTCACCAAAGATAAGGACAAAAGTGGGAAAGATGTTTTTGGTCATGAAGGGTCACCACATGACTTTTCAAATGCTTGGATATGAAGGGTCATCCAAGATTGGCACCATTTTTCATGAGGATTGAAAGGTCACCAAGGGGGAAGGCCAAAGGTCATTTGGAAATCTATAAATAAAGGCTTGAGTAGCCATTTGTAATGAGTGAGTGTGAGGTTGATTTTGATATTGTAATATCTAGCTTAGAAGAGCAATTGTGAGAGATGAATATGATTTGTATTTGTTATATCTAGCTTAGAAGAGCAAAGGTGAGAGAGAGGAAGGAGATGTTGTATTGATTTATCAATTGTTGAGATAGCAACATTGAGAGATAGGTGTGTGGTATACACAAAGGGGTTGGTGCTCCTATGGGTTGGTGCTCATGAATTGTTGCTGAGTTGGTGTTTGGCAAAGAGGTTGGTGCTCCTATGGGTTGGTGCTCACGAATAGGTTCTAGGTTGGTGCTCGGCAAAGGGGTTTGAAGCTCCTATGGTTGGTGCTCACGAATTGTAGCTGAAGTTTATACTTGGCAAAGGGGTATGGTGCTCCTGTGGGGTTATTCTCATGAATATATTTGAGATTGATTCTCTGTTGTTTTTCCCACATTGGGTTTCCACATTATATCTGGTGTCTTTCTCTATCTTGTGTGGATGTTTATTGTTTGAGTTTTATTGCATATCTTGAATGTTTGATTAAGTGGAATTTGGTTAAATGAAAGATTTATAAGATATATAAAATATTGATTCACCCCCCCTCTCAATATATTCTGTGCTTAACAATACAAACATTTTTTACATCACTCCACCTAATAAGTAGTATGGGAGGGTATGGTGTAGATCTTGCTTCTTTAGTTATCATGTTCCTTGCTAACCCTTGGTGCACCACATTTAATAGTAGTAGATTAAAATAATTTGGTAAACCATTTTACACTATCAACACTTCTGATGGTCTTCTTTTTAAGAGATATTTTAGTGCTTTCCAGTGTTAGTTATTTTTTGTGATTGAGCAGTGGATTTAGACCACTCATGTAGATTTGAGTTCTATTGATACTTTTGAGTCCATCAAGTGCATGTGTATTTGATGGCCTTTGCTCTATATATTGCACCCTTTTCAACTTTATGTTTGAGTATTGAGCCATTTTCTTTCTTGGGACACCTTGCAGAATATGTTTTTTGCTCTCTCAACTTTAGCTATTATTACTAGTTTTTGGGTACCTTGTGGTGATACATTTCATCCTTGGTAAATATTTTTCCCATTATTTTGAGATCAATGTTTTTTACAAACTTAGCCTTGTACAAAGTACTAGATCCTATTTGACTTGGTAGTTAGAGGGATTCATCATCCATGTAGTCTATTAAAATGGATTGGTTACTATAGGGACACTTTGTATTTCACTATTATTTTATACATGGGTACTTGATTAGGACTAGTTGTCGGGACCCATCAGTCTCTTTACTTTCTCTTTTTTCACTCCTTATTATGCGCTTAAGGGAGTGTGTTGGAGTAAATCATGTAAGAATTGTTTTGAGATTTTGTTTATTATTGGAGATAATATTATATGTTTTGCACATATTTTTTGAGTGCACCATAATAATATAAACTCCTATTTTATGGTTATTCATGCAATAATATTTTATTTGAAGAAAAAACCTACCTTTCCTATTTAATAAGCACTCCCATATGTTTTTGACTTGGTCATTGTGGAGGCCCATACAAAGACGTGAATACATTTACATAGACTATTTTGTGCATCTTTTTCTCTCTATATATAATGTCTATACTATTTATTTTGTGTTAATGGTTTGAAGGAGAGATCTTATGGTCTCATGAATGTATTGTGCATTCTGACAATATATCTATACTAACATTCATATTTCCCATCCAACATTAATTACCTTGTTAATTATTATTAACATACCATTTATTACCTAAATCCCTCTTATGTCCCTTATGAATTTTAAATTGACATCACACCTATTCCTAGGCTTATCTACAAGCCTACCCACTAGCCATGACATCATCACTTTATTAACCTAGTATAATCCTCCCCTAATCATAACTATATTCCCTAATGGAATATATAACTCTTCACCACCCTTATCCTTCTCTAGAGATTTATCTCTTTAGATAATTCCATGGAATTTTAAATCCCATAAAATTACCTCCTTTATCTCTAGATTTTTATTTTATAGAGGCTTCCAATGAATTTTTAATTCATTGGAAAATCTCCCTCCATTGTCTTTTTAAATCCATGATTTCATCTATTCCAAAAAATGAGAAAATAAGTATGAAATTTATAAATATCCATGCCAATATTATCATCTAATCCATGAATCAATCACTAGTATATTAATAAAAACATTTTCAAAGCCAATATCATATTCTCCATAATTTGAGTCTATTGTAATCAATCCATTATCCATACCATTTAGTCTCTTTTTTGTCTTGATCTTGTTTAGAGAATTTAGATTTAGATTTTTATAACCCTATTATGAATGTTTCATTTATTTACATTATAGTCTAATGGTTCTAATATCATGTTGTCCATAATTTGATTCTATTGTAATCAATCCATTATCCATACCATTTAGTCTCTTTTTTGTCTTGATCTTGTTTAGAGAATTTAGCTTTAGATTTTTATAACCCTAGTATGAATGTTTCATTTATTTACATTAGAGTCTAATGGTTCTAAATTCATGAAGTAGACAATTATGACATAATAATTTATGTTCCCTATGCATAAGTATTTTCCGAGGGCATCATTAATTCATAGCTCATTGGTCATGTCAATTTCATCTATCACCTCATCCCCTTGTCTATTCACACCTCTCACCCCTCGTTTATTTTTTTCAAGTGGCCATCTAAATACTTCTTCCCCACATGACCCTTCTAGGGGGAATTATGTGTCCACTAACATCATTTACTAAAATTCATCCATGACTGTCTTTCTTCTTTGAAAGACCATTACTCCTTATACTTCATTTAGTCACAATTCCCTTTCAAAGAGGGGGAAAATGTATGAATCTAAATTTTCTTTCCTATTAAAAAGTATTAATTATATTTCTAATTACTTTTAATGATTCGCTAATTAATCCTTTTCATCATTATTTCATCTAACATTTCCTGTTCCCCTTAGTAAATAATCTAATCCCCTTTATTTATCTATACTAACATTCATATTTCCCATCTAATATTAATTCCCTTGTTATTTCTTATCAACATACATTTATCACCTAAATACCTTTTATGCCCACTTGTGAATTTTAAATTCACAAAATCACACCTATTCCTACATTTCTATATAAGCCTACCCACTAGCCATGACATCATCACTTTAGTAACCTAGTCTAATCCTCCCCTAATCATCATTAAATTCCCTAATGGAATCTATAACTATTCACCACCCTTCTCCTTATCTAGATATTTCTCTCTCCAGAATTTCCATGGAATTTTCAAATTCCATAAAATTCCCTCCTTTATCTCTAGATTTTTTTTAAAGAGGCTTCCAATGAATATTTAATTCATTATAAAATATCCCTCCATTGCTCATTTAAATCCATGACTCCATCCATTCCAAAAAATGAGAAAACAACTATGAAATTTATAAACCTCCATGTCAATATTATTAGTTAATTCATGAATCAATCATTATTATATCAGTAAAAACATTATCAAAGCCAATATCATGTTCTCCACAATGTGAGTCTATTGTAATCAATCATATATCTATAATCTTTAGTCTTTTTTCTTGAATCTTGTTTGGAGAATTTAACTTTAGTTTTTTATAATCTTGGTATGCGTTGACCAATTTTGCCAATAGGCAAAATTTCAGTCAACTTTTCCCCTACTATTTAAGGCCAATTCATTTTTGGTTGCATCAGTTCATCGAACTTGGTTCATGAACTAGTTCAATGCTTCTACAAAGTTCAATGCTAAGTTCAACACTTTTGCCTTGGTTCAATAGTTAAAGTGTAGCAAATGGTTCAACTGAACGGTTCAAAGGCAAGTTCAAATGACTTGGTTCAAAGGCATCGACGCACAGTGGTTGAACTATTGAACTGATTGAACCATTGAACCAATCTTGGTTCAATAGGTTGGTTCAATGGCTTGGTTCAAGGAGGCCGCACTTCAAAGGAAAAGACCCGATGACTTTTGTCAAGGACGGTGACATCCCAAAGGACATCAAATTTAATGCAATGAACTAGCCATTTGTTTTTGAACTTTTTGAGTGTCAAGCATGGAAAGGCCCAAGGAATGCAATGATCAGCCAAGAGATCATCCCCAAGGGCTGAAAGAGCAGGAAGAAGACAAAAGGGTAGAAAATGACAAAGCATCTAAGTGGCAAAAAGATGGAGAGTTATTGAGCGGCGTGACCTATTTTTCTCCAAATTGGCATTGGAAGAAGACAAACCATAGTTTGTTGGCAGAATAGAGGTGCGACCATGTCTTAACATTAATGCTCGAATGCCAAAGTCAAATTTGGTGATTATACATCATGTTTCTATTAGGCCTCTTCTAGAAAGATGACATCGGCAATAGTGTTTTCCTCTTCCCAATGAAGGGATGCATGAGCCACTTGTAAAAAGGGAGCACCAAATGGCCTCCTTGTTTCTCCTATATATGAAAGACTTATCATTTGTAAAAGAGATCTTCCACATTTTTCTAAGGTGTAGCCCTGGCAAGATTTTCCACCTGAATCAATAAACACAGTTTTTTACCTCCATTTGGATAGATATTTTAGAGTATGTGCTAAGTGTTGTTTGTGTTCAGTCATTGTCTCTTGATTCTCTCACAGGTCCAACACCAACATACCTGTTGTCTACAAGGCACCATTTCTGTAGCTAAAAGGAGAAGAGCTGGCATTTGAAAGACTAGAATGGAGGAAGTTACTTATAGTGTGCATTTCACAGTGCCTCAGTGATTTTCTATTTCTTATGTTCTCATGAAAGCCTCCCTGCCAATTTCTTGCAGCCTGGTCCTTCTACCAAGTGTGTAGTGTATGTATGTGTTTGTCTAGTTTCAAGTGTGGAGGTGTGAAGGTTGACTTTATTTTGGTGCATCACCTCTTTAGAGTAGTTTGTGTTCCTACATCTCTTTCTCCCTTTTCACTCCCCCAATTTTATATCTATATATATGTATTTACACTTGTTGGAACAAACATGATGCATCAAAGGGAACTAGCCCTTATCTAGAGACTCTCCCCTCCAACTTCACCAGTCCCATAGGTGAGAGGGGTGTTTCCATGTTGTGAGGAGAAGGTAGAAGCTAGGCATCCTACCAAGGGTACAATCTTCTATGTCAACAATTTTGGCACACCTGGTGGGACCAACTGGGACAAGTTTTATCCAAAGAGTTGAAGAATTTTTGGTGTGTTCTTCAACTGACCAGCCTTTAGAGGCTTTGCATCAAACACCAATGGCAACTTTGAGTTGAATCTACTAGTTAAGTAGTCTTGGTGCCATCGAGAAATCACATTTTTTTATAACTTTGGTGGAGCTCAGGGTATTATGGAATCACCTCAAACTCCAATGTTACTTCCTTCATTGTTGAAGGGTAACCAGGAGAAGAGTTTGAGGTGATTGCATAAATATTCTGAGCTTGATCAAAATATATGAAGAAATATGAAGTACATGGTTCTAAGCAATGGATTATACATGCCAAAATGTGCTTTCATTTGAAATAGCTTTTCCTATGCATCAACAGACCCCTCCTAATCTTCCTCAACTCCTTAAGATCTTTCACCCTAATGGCAACCTCCTGACCTGGGGAGAAATAGTGGAATCATGGGGTAGGAAGGAGGAGGAGCAAGGTTTTTCTCAAAACCTTCAAAAGATAAAGCTACTCCTACCCATGATTCTTATGATCTCCAAGAAAGGTTCTTCCAAGAGGATCTAGCCAGGAGAATTACAGAGTGGAGTCTGAAGAGAGATTACTTAGCCAGTGTGTGAGGGATAGTTCAAACCCAATGGCACATTCCATGTCTAAACACACCCCATCTACACACTTCTAAGAGAAATATTAGGCCACACCTGATATTGATGAAGTGTTGACCAAGTGGAAGGAGGAGAATCATTTGATTCTAGCTCAAGGACTGCCTCCTCTTCCACGTGTTTTTCCTACTTCACCCTTTCTCAAGGAGGAACCTATTTTTCAAGAGGCAAGTGAGGAGTAGAAGATCCAATCTGTAGTTCCCCAAGAGGCCTTCATGAGTGACAACAAAGGTGGGATCATCATTGATGCTTCTCGTGAAGACCTTATCAGTAGTGGAGAAGATGCAGGTCTTGCATATATGTAGATGTTCTAGCAATATGAGGAGGGACAAATGCATGGTAAGCTCTTTTCCCCTCTGTTTGATGAACTTCCTTGCTATTTTGATGATGAGGATGACTATGCTGAAGAGCTTGAGTTGGAGGAGGAAAAGGAGAGGTTTGTCTTCCTTGAGGGAGGCCTTGAAGAAGAAAGTTTTGAATAAAGAGGCAATGTTTTGTGGGATGAGCAATCATTTTGTGAGTCCATTTTATACATCACCATAGTCAACCTTCTTTAAGAAGTCCAAAAGGAAGTAGAGGATGAGTCTAATAGGATTTTTAATGAGGCAGAAGGAAACAAGTCAAACCATGATACATTGCAAAAGGAATGTGCAGATCAAAGGGCTTATGGTGATGAGCTAGTAGCCATTGATTTCTTGGTGAAGAGTACCAATATGAAGGACCAACATTCAACAAGCTTCCATGAACAAATAAAGTATGTATATGTTGGGAGCATGTTTTAATCTACTTCACTCAAATTCCAGCCAATGAAGGTGACAGGCAGGAGAAGCAAGTCACCAATTATCTTTTTCATTCAGCCACTTGCCTAGCACCATAAGTCTTCTTACCAAGAAGGGGACTTAAGAAAATTTCCCTTCGATCTAGGAGGGAGGTGAGCATTCCTAGTTAGCTATACATAATAGTTTGTTTTTAGTTTCTTTCCTGCTTTCCCTAAGTGCAGTTGCACAGGTAGTGTTTTTAGCCTTGTGTGTTTCCATTTGTTTGTGGGGTAAAAGGCTTCATGTTTGATTCTTGTATCTTTTGGGGCTATTTATAACTCTTTCATAGTTGCATCTGAATCTGTGCCCAATGGATTGTAAGGCAATTGGGTTCTAAGCATAGCAGGCATGCTTCCCCTGTGAGTCGCCAATTTGTTGACCAATTTTGCCAACGGGCAAAATTTTGGTTAACTTCTCCCCTACTATTTAAGGCCAATTCATTTTTGGTTGCATCAATTCAGTGGCCTTGGTTCATGAATTGGTTAAACACTTTTGCAAATTTCAACACTAATTTCAATGCTTTTGACCTCAACAACTATGATTTTGCTCTATAAAAAGTAATTTTGAAGCTGATAGTCATGATTTTGACCTCAACAACTATGATTTTGACTTAAACCATAGAAGTTAACCATTAGCCATTAAGTTTCCTTATTATTTTCTTGTATTTTCACAAAATTACTTATTTTTAGTCATGGTTTTGATTTTCATCTATGATTTTGAATGGTGTAGTTATGATTTTACCAAAATTACTTAATAGTATTTGAGTTTTTGAATTTCATTTATGATTTTGAATATACTAGTTACAATTTTGATTCAACTTATAAAATGCCTTTATTCATACTAATATAATTTATAATTATATTTTATATTATTTTAATTTTTTGTTTGACCTATTATATTTTAGGATTAAGGGTTAAAATTTTGATGATATGAAACTATCAATGTCTTAAGTTCTATGTAAAATCACTTATCAACAATCATGGTTTTGATTTCTAGTTGCATCTTTGACTCTGTCATTTATGATTTTGAGTAACTAATATTTTTGAGGTTTTATGGCATAAAATTTGTACATATTACTAACTATACATATTTTAATTACTACCTAATTTTTTTTGGTTTCTCTTTCTAAACTGTTTCTTGCATGGTTGAGCTGAAATGTAATTGGGATTTTGAAATACATTTAATTTAATCATGCTTTATTTTTAAAAAAAATCTATGAATAACATATTCTATATAAGTTAGTCTAGTACCACTTATAAGAACAATTAATCTCTATAAATCTATAAATATATAATTTTTTATCTCTATCTTTCAAATTTGCTTATATTTAGTCATTATTTTATTTTGAATTTGTAACTTTGACATCTCATAGGTGATTTTTCTTATATAACTATAAGTTAATCATGATAGCTTACTATTTTATCAAAATAACTTATCATAATGTAGATGAAATTTGAGACCTATATCGATTTAACCATTGAATCTCCAAACTCAAATATCAACCACTAGGTAAGATGATAAATCCATTAGAATATAAATGTAATTAGATGAATGGAACATTTAATTATAAATTTAAACCCTAAATCCTAAGTGCTTCACATCATGATTAAACTAAATAAAAAAGACAATAGGATTGAGATAGATACCTTAGACTCAGATTGACATGGATGCTTGATAAAATGATTTTTATGATAGATTTAATGGATTCTTGAACACGGATTGGGTATGAAAATTCAAGTTAGCTTCCATGGAGGAAGAGCCTTACTTATATATATTTGGGAGGGAATATCAAGGGTTGATATTCAAAGTTGGATGAGGAGATCTAATGACTATGGATTATTTCAAGAATATTAAATTACTTAAAAGTCTCTACTTTAGAGACTTATAGAGTCTTGGAGGAGCTTCTCATATTCTAGGGGCTTCTTAATTATCTTAGGGATAATGGAGGATTAGTTTTGGGTTAGATAGGAATTAGGTAGGTTATTAAGGGCTAGGGATGTAAGAAATGCTAGGGTATAGGGTAGTAGGTGGATAAGTAAATTTAAAATTCCCATATAATAGATAACTTGGATTAGATTAGGATAATAGGGTCTTAAGATAGATTAATTGACTGGTGGGGATGGGTAAGGTTAGTAGATGAAGGAAAATATTTATGGGGGTATTATATAGATAGACTAAGATGGGGAGATTAATTAGAAAAATAAATTAGGATAAATGAGATAAGAAAAATTAGTGTCAACTAATAGTAATATTAGTGATGTTAATAAACTGAGTGATTTTAGGTGTATACATTTTTCCCCTCTTTGAAAGGGAATTGTGAGTTGAGAAAATTAGGAGTAATGGTATTTCAAAGAAAAACCATGTCATGGATGAATGTTAGTAGATGTGATGTTAGTGGATATGATGCCCCCTCAAGGGGACATGTGGGGAAGAATGAGATGGATGGCCACTCGAAAGAAGAAATGAAGGGTGGGATGTGATGGATAAATGAAGGGATGAGATGTTATATGTAATAGAGATGATGAAGAAGATGAGGTGGGCTTGATCAATGACATAAAATTTAATGATGCCCCTAGCAAGGATTCATGCATAAAAAGTAGAGATGATGGGTGTCATAGTTATAGACACATCCCAAGGGGGAATCAACCATAACATGATGATGATTAAATTAAAGGGCTAATTTTTTTTGAATTATCCCAAACAAGGACACATACAAGGGAGAGTTATTTTCCATGATAAGACAAGGACTTGATAAGATTAATGATGGTTATAGCTCAAAGATAAATTGATTAATGTAGATGTTGTTGATGATAGATAAGAATAGATATGATTGAGTGACTAAAAATATTTAGATGATGCCCCTAGAAAAGACACATACAAGGGAATGAGAGAGGAGATAGTGGTTGAGCTATCCTTAGGCATAAAAGAGTGTTCAAGTGTTGCCTACATAGTCTAAAAATACCTCAGGTTGATATAATTCTAAAAAGTGGATAAAAGATAATGATGATGATGATGATGATGATGATGATGATGATGATGATGATGAGGGATTTAAGGATAATATTAGTTATGATAATATATGGCTTAGATGATGGGATGGGGATAAAATATTGAATGCTATTTAGATGGGTTGTGATGGGGATAATACTGATGAGATGAATGATGAGATAAAGACATGAAAAATGTCATAAGTCACATCATAGTATAAGTAATCCAAAAATATAGCACTTGATAGTATTCCCCATGATATAATCATGACCAATGAGACACTATGCCAAAGTTCATGGGCAAATAGTGAACTCTACATCCTTGAGGGAACTTTTGGTGTCCTCATAGCATACTAATTCATTGCCAAATAGCCAACAAAAACATGATAAAAAAATCATAAGATAAATAAAACATATAAATGATAATAAAAAAACAAACAAAACACACACACAAATATATACATGCAATGTCCAAATGTCTTGCCTAATGATGGGATGAGGGATTTATTGATGAGTTGGACTAGGATGATTATGATGTAGGATAGACTTTGATTTGGAGAGGATGATCATGATTAGGGTTAGGATAGATACTTGGAAGATGATATGGATTAGATGTCATCCATATTTTAGGATAGAATGATGGATGATATGATAAGGTCTTTGAATACTGATTTGACGTCTCAATCAAATCAAAAAGTGGCCAAAGAAGGTGATTTAGAAGAATTAATGACCAAGGATTATCAATAGATAAGTCCTTATAAGATTCTAGTCTAATAAGAAGAGGAGATAATGGTGGGATCAAATAACCTTCATACTAGAAAATAATTGATTTGATGGGTGCTTATTATGAAGAGGTGATGAAAAGGAAAATGATGGGATGAATTACCTTTCATACTAGCAAAGAAGAGAGTTCATGGGTGCTAGATATCAAAAGGCAATTGATAAGAAGTGATGGGTGCCAGGTTAAATTCTTTGAGAAGGTGATCCATGTTAATAACACTTAGTCAAAAGGATGAGGAAGATCTAGGGAGATGGGTGACCACTCTAATTTTGTTTCAAGACAAAACATAATGTCTAAAACTGATAACTAGGATGATATGAGATGGATAGGGATGGATGCGACTTTTGCTTTTTCAATTTTTATGATTTGTAGGGTTTTTTACATATTTAAATTTTTTGAGATTTTTGAGATATGTATGTACATTGTAGAAATGGGGTTACTACAAAAGGGAATACCAAGCCTAGAAACTAGGATGAGTATGGATGGAATGATGGATGTGATGTTTGATGAGATGACAAAAGGGATGAGTTTAATGCAGACCAAAGAGGAATAAATTGGGGATTTTCAATGGCAACATCATGAAAGAAACAAATGTTTAGTTTCTTGAGGTTTCATTAGAGGATATTCCAAGATGGTTATGGGAACATTGTTCAATATACCTTCCACTCCCTTATGAAGGTCAAGATAGGAAAGAATGATAGAGAGAATGCATGATATAATGGTAGATGATGGGTAGGAACAATGGACCGAATGATGACATGGATGGGTGATAGAAAAGATATTAGATGGATGTTGCACCCAAGTATTGAGGAATAATGTAGACCATTAGTCATTTTACCATGATGCCATAAATTGGTTTTCATCATGGTACTTGCCCAAGGCATTAGAAGACTAGTTTTCACCATTAGATGAATGGAATTGTTTTTAAAACTTATTTTTGACTTGTGGATGGCATCTTGATTTATTAGAGGAGGGAGAGATGCAAGATGTCAGCCTCATTATTTTTTTAAATGATGCCTATTATGGTGATATGTGATGTTATGGTCTTGGTGACCTTTATTGATTCTTGATTTGGCATCTTTTGGATGTTTTGACTAGGTGTCTTTCTCACCCCAAAAAGGGATAATGATACCTAGGGATTGGAGATATGGTATGGATGGGAGGATCTCATGATTGTAATTATGATATGTAGGATGGAAAGGAGGGATGTGATATTAATGGTATGATGGTATGGGGAGTGGAAATGGATTTCAAAAATTGAATACATCATTGGATATGATGGAGGAGATTCTTTATATTGATGCCATGAGATTAAGGATCCAAGACCTTTTGACTTGCTGATTATTTGACCTAAGCATTAAGAGGATGATTATCCTTACAATTATTATTTTTGTCTTTCTTTTGAATTTTTTATTAGATTTGACTTTGATTTCCCCCTTGTGCCTGATTTTAGGCTTCACTATAGGAGATTAGCTTTTGACTTGATATATGATTGTTTTGACTTTGATATGCCCCTAGTGCTAGATTTTGAGCTTCACTAGGGGAAGACATTTTGTGATTAGGCTAATAATTTGAACTTCATTGACTTTGATTTATGGGATTAAAGATTATTTGATCATGATTTATGATTTTTCGATGATGGTATTGGATCTTTGTATTTGAAGATATGGAATACAAAAGGGAATCCAACAATGTATGTTCCTATTTATTCCCATCATGTAGGGGATATGAATATTATGGAGGTGAGGTGGATGATTAATGTTATGTGATGGAGTAAGGGGATAATTGGAAGCATAGTCTTCATAATGGTCACTAGGAGCCTTAGCATCAATGTTGGAGAAAGTGCCCTCAAGAATATCTAAAGGATCACTAATACATGCCTCTGAGGCGTGATTAGATCCACTCTAAAAATCAGATAAAGCATTCAAGAAATTGGTTCTGATGCCATCATCCTAAGTGGGATCTTCAAAAGAGTAGGAATTATCACCATATATGGTAATATGAATAAGGGATGATGATTCTAATGTTGAAACTAATTTAGATGCAAGTGCAAAACATGATTCAGATGTAGATAAAACTTATTTGACTCTAATGTTGACTTTGATGTATAGAATGCAATGTTGTGAGTAAAGGAGTGATTATCTAAAATTGTCCTCTCAATGTGGGGTTTTTGGTATGATGGGTAAGGGGAAGATGATGGAGGGATAATAGATTGAGAAAACATAGGTCCATGAAAATAATAATGGGAGATGGGAGGACTAGGCTTATGGGGAATATACTTGTTTTAAATGGATGAGTTGTCGAATATGGGGGGATATTTGGAGGATAGTTAGGATGTCTTGACCTTGGATTGAAAGGGAAAGGGATTGATCATGATTAGGAGTAGAATCTTAGTATTCCTCTTTTTTTCACCCAGGGAAATAAACTCATCTAATTCATCCTCAATTACTATGTCACCACTATTGATGAGGCCTTGGACATAGTCTTAAATTTTTTGACATCATTTAATGGAATGCCCCCAAATTTAATGATAGAGATAGTATCAATTTGCTTTATACCAGGAGGTATTAGGCTTGGTGGAATCAAGATGTTGTGTAGGTGGGTAGATCATCAAGTTAGTGAAAATAAGTTGTTTAAAAAAGGCTTTTAATGACATAGAAAGGGGAGTATAAGGACCCACTTTATGTTGTGACTTAGATGTGGAAGCATTCAAATTGAGATCAGATAGTTGTTGATGTGGTTGGGTGTATGGACTGGAAGTAAATGAGGTGGCCAAGATTGAATTCCCTTTGTTATTAGGGGAAGGGGTAGATGATTGGCTATGATTAGTGGATGGGGTATTGGAAGAAGATTTACATGGAGTTTGTGTTAGAGGTGAAATAAGTTGAAGGGGGTCAAAACCTTTGAGAAGTGGTATACCCATTGTAATGAACTACAAGAGAATTTTATCCTTATTGGAAGCTATGTATTGGTCTATGAGAGAGTGCTCCAATTACATGGTGGTGGGTGATAAAGGTGATGGATGAGGATTAGTAGATGAAGGATTTATGGGAGAAGGGTTGATGTTGGACTTGTTTGGGAGGTGAATTTAGGCTTATGGGGTAAAATCATTGGAAAAGAGAGCACCCATCTTCCATATCCAAAAAAGGAATTCATCTTTATTCTGTATGATGTATTTATTGATTAGGGTGAACACATCAAAGAAGGATTGGATTGATTTCATGGGGCTAAAGGATGGTGATTTAAGGAAAATGGGATCAAGGTCTGAGATTAGGTGAGTAACTAACTCTAGTTCCCACAAAAGGACTTCATCCTTGTTAGTTAGGATGTATTGGTCTAAAATAACGAGGTCCAAATCCATGGGAAATATGGATGATGATGTGAAGGTAGACTAAGGTTTGTTTGAAAAAAGAAAGGCCAAAGGATAGATCTAAGGGGATAGCTGATGATGAGATAGACTTGATGGATTAAGGACTATGCTCATATTTCAAAATGGTAGTATAATAGGTGTTAATGACCTATCAACGATGTCTAGTTTTCAAGAGAGAAAAAGGATTGGAGATTTTATGGGTGCCTAGATTCAAACTAGCAAGATGATAATATGATGGGTTATAATTATGAATAGGAAAGATGATTTGACTAGGGATTCTTAGATTGATAATGATTTTGATAGATTTAAACTGATAGAGTGACAAGATGTTAGCAAGATATTGACTAGGTATGAGATTTGACTGAAAGATAATGGATTAAAATGATAGGATGATGTACATAACAAAATTAGCTCAAAACCTTAAGACCAAATTTTTTCAAGATGGGATGGGACATGACTATGTGATGAAGGTGTTATAATTTTGAGATAAGGATATGTATATATAAGTGATGATGAGATGTGGATGATTGGTGAATGATGGAAATGGTGTAGACCTGTTTATGACTTAAAAATCTAACTAGGATAAGATACGATGATGGTAGACTAGACTGATGATGAAGGTAAGGTCATGATAAGGGATTAATTATAGACTTAGGATAAGATGTGATTAGGATGTGTATGACACAATATGATTAGGTGGTAGAGGGATGGATAATGATGGGTAGTGTTAGGATTGTATATGATTATAATGATGTAATAAAGAAATAAATTATGTATGTGATGGGGATGTGGTCAATGATTTATGGTTATGGTTAGGCTGAGACAAGATGTGGGATGGGATAAGATAATGAAAAAGGCTACAAGAGTATGGTGAGAAGGATATACAAGGTGATGATCAATCTATGTGAGTGATGGGGGTGATCAATGATAAGTGTGATTAGACTAAGGTGGGATGAAGACAAGATGGTGGATGAGATAAGGAAAATGATAAGGATATAATATCATTATATATATATATATATATATATATATATATATATATATATTATGTCAATGATGAAATAAATTTGAGACAAGATGATATGGGAATGATTAGGACTATGATGGAATAAATGGTAGATAAGACAAGGTCAAATTTGGAAAAATCAAGGTGAGGTTGTCTTAGAGTAAGGTGTGACTAGGATATGTGAGATTGATACGCTAAGATAGAAGATGATATAATGAAAAGGATTTATAATAAAATTCTAACAAGGATATACAATATTGTAAGATGATGATGAAAGAATATATAAGATGATATCTACAAAAGGATGATAGGATATATGAGTTGTGCAAAGACCTAAATAGGGGTATAGATCTAGGTAAAGGCTGACTTGGCTCACAAATGACATGGTTCTAACACAAAACACAAACAAGCAAGCAATCCATAAACCCTATGATTAGTAAACTCAAGGGTGTGTAACCTAATGCCTACACCATCCAATAGCTTCATAAGTAAGGCTGTAGTCTGGTGGCATGTTATGATATCAACCAAACCATATCAACCCTACTCACACTAGATGTCTACTTTGGAGCTAATTTGACTCTTGTAGTGCTACACCTATTATATGAAATCAAAAATACAACATGTCTATAAATCAATCCTAGCTCAGAGAAGATAAATCATACCTACACTTCTAATTGAGAATACATTTATTAAGTGGGAGCATGACCAATATGGGGATCTGCTAAACCTGATTAGGGGATCACTTATCAAAATACACCATGATAGGAAGGATTCCAAAGCCTGCAGTCTAACAGAAACATGTAACAACCCTAAAAGAGTCTTAGGTTTAATGTTCACTCTATATCTAATAAATATTAAAGTAAATATAATCTAGTCCACACCAAAGCTTGTGGCACAACATGAGGGTTTAGTAAAACAATCAAAACATGTATAATATAATCTCAATTAATCTAAGTATGAGTAAGACCATAATACATGGAATATGAAGAGTAATATTATTTGAGCCAATACTTATGCTACTTCTATCTACTAAAAAATGAGAAAAAAGTTAGAATATACTTACCTAAATGTGAACCCATCGAGACTAAATCTCTCCCTTGGATAAAGGGGCTTCACAAGAGTTTATTGTGGTTTGTAAGCATAACTAAGAAATTCCAAAGCATCCAATACTTATCCACAACACTAGATTATCTAAGTAGAAACCTTAAGATAAGACTCCTCAAGTAAAATGGTGGAATAGAAGATTGTAAATAAGCATGAGATAATAATAAATATTGATTTCTTGTTGAAATAATGATGAAATGATCTTGTATTTATAAGTGTATCTCACCCTAAATCCTTCCAAATATGTTAGCTATATGGGGTTGACCTAGTTGACCCTATATTTTTTTGAGAGATGAATCACTAGGTACCGAGCTAGGTTGGCTGAAGGATAAATGAAACTCCAAGTGAAAAATACCCTAAATAGTATACAATCAACCTAGTCATCCATGTATAGTAATTATAAGTTGAAAATTGTACAAGTTGACCTAGTCGATCAAATATAGTCAATTGGCTAAAGGGGATCAAGGTGAGGAAAATAGGGATGGAAAGAGGAAAAATACTAGAGGAGTGTGAAAAGGAGGATTAATCGCTTAGGAAATGGTTTTAGGAGCTAGTTAGATTGGTAATAATGTGGAAATAAGGGAAAAATCATATGATGAACCAAAGGTCTGACCACTCCTTTCCCAATTCACCCTTTAAGGTATGCACTTAGAGAGATTGAGTCTCAATGGGATCTTGCAAGATATAAAGCATCAATATTTGATAACAATTTAAAATATTGTGTATACACTTATTAGGATTGAAAGGTCCTAGGATAGGTATAAATAAGGCCTTAAAGGGCATCCCTAATATCTACAAAGGTAGGTTGGGGCCCAAGTCCATCTAGGGTGATGTATAATGCCTAGTTCAAATAATTAACTCTTCCCCTTCATGAGTGACTTGTATGGGGTCAATCACTTAGCCTAATGACAACTATATTTGGTTTTTATACTCCACTAGTACAAAGAATTTGGTTAATATATAGTGATAAAATCCATGACACTAACCCATATAAACTAAGCCCATGTATGGGGATCAATTCTACATCATGTGCTATCCTAGAAGGGAGGGGTTAACAAACAAGAAAAACACATGATATAATTAATTAACTGATTTAGTTACCTATGTGTGATGGTCATGATATGAAAAGTTGACACACACACACACAAATATGCATAAAGAATGATTTTTCACAATAATATGCTATATAGAAGACAAAATAGATAATCAAAATTGATTTTCAAAGTGCCCAACAAATTCTTTTACTGACAACCTACAAGCCCATGGGTTAGTATTCTAATTATGGAACTTAAAAGAGGGGTCCTATAAAATAAGGATTAGAAGTTTCAATAAATCACTCTTGAGGGGTAACCTATAAAACCAAATGTTAGACCCCAAAATATGACCTGTAAAAATATGATGACAAAATAACCCTTACAATAAAAAAGATGTTAGTCCAATATTCCTAAATACAACACCCTAAAAAAATCATGATTTGTATTTATAATTTATTTGGGTGAATGAGACACAAAGTTGGGGTTTGGGGTGACAACCCCCAATGGGGTCAAGGGGCAACACCCCTTGTGGTGTATAGGGTAGTGCCTCTAGTGTAATCCCTATTGCGGTATAAGGCAAGGTTGAGAGGAAAATCCCCTTGACACAAAAGGCAATTTTGGGTTTACAGGAGGCTCAAAATGACTCAAAATTCATGAAAAATGACTCAAAAATGCTCTTAAAAGGATAAAAATTTAATGCAAAATTGCATCTACACAATGCAAAATCACAACTAAAGGGGATAAATTTGCAAATTGTAAGCTGTAATATTATAGAAGTTAGATTAACCCTGATAATTAAATACAAAACCATGACTATTTAGACAAAATT
This sequence comes from Torreya grandis, assembly GCA_037957365.1. Classification (NCBI taxonomy): domain Eukaryota; kingdom Viridiplantae; phylum Streptophyta; class Pinopsida; order Cupressales; family Taxaceae; genus Torreya; species Torreya grandis. The sequence continues at coordinate 2,344,354 of JARHVA010002769.1, forward strand.
GTGACTACAAGTGACAAAGTCATTACTAGCTATAAAATGAGAGTTGTGGTTTTGTGATAAACTACAAAACCTCTACATTTAAGGTTGTGGACCTAGATAGATGTTTACACAAGTTATGATAGATTATTTAAGTGTCTAAAATGTTTATTTATAATAGATTATGATTTATTAAAATTAATTTTATGATGTATACCAGAACAAGATTTTAATTGAAAATGGATAGAATCAAATTTTTTAGAAAAAATTATGTAGTTAGATTTAGTCTAATCTACCCTATAATATTTAGAAATGATAATTAGAAAATAGAATGGAAATTTTTGATATAATTAAGTTAAAATTAAAAAATCACTACTAGGCCTACAATATCATTATTCCATAGAGCAATATCATAATTCCAAAAATTTCATGACTTGTAGTTTTGTTGATGATAGGGGAAAAGGTTAAAGGGTTGTGTTTGGTTATGTCTTTGAATTGGACCTTCCTGCCTTTCCTCTTCTAGTGACCTTGAAAATAAATCACACAACAAACCGATAGAGATATAAATTTTTAATAATAATGTAATTAGCTAATAAAAACCATCTAGATGAAAATGTAAGGACATAAAAGTTGTTATATGCTAGACTAAGTAATAGTGGGTCCTTAAAAAAAATAGATAATGTCTAAAAACTTACATATTAGGAGATAAAGGAGAAGTTGTTAGTGATTTATCAAAAATTATAATACCATGACTTAAGACCCTAATAATATAATTTATAATATAAAATTGTGACATTAAAATTCATGGTATTGAAATAAACTTGCAAAATAGACCACTGGTGTTTAGATAAAATTGCTACTTGTTATACAAAATCATGACTCGCTATGAAAAGTCACAACTCATGAGTTGAAGTATTATCGAAAGGCCAAAACATGTCACAATTAGGAAAAAATTTAGAGATTAGATAGGTGGTTAGCATAAAATCATGATTTATGTGGACAATATCATGACTAAATAGTGCAAATCCATGAACACTAGTATAATACCATAACATGAACCTATAAGTGCAAAATGTCAAATTAAAATATTTTTTGCCTAATTTGACCTATAGGTTAGAAAAAATGATCCTAGGATGTAAAATTATTAGTTTGGGAGGGATTATCCCACCATGGTCACCAAAATGTAGATGAAATTTGAGCTCTATATGGATTTAACAATGTAAACTCCAAACTCAAATATCAACCACTAAGTAAGATGATAAAGCCATTAGAATCTAAATGCCATTAGATGAATGAAACATTAAATTCTCCATTTAAACCTTAAATCATAAGTGCTTCACATCATGATTAAATAAAACAAAAAAGACAAGAGGATTGAGATAGATACCTTAGACTCAGATTGACATGGATACTTGATCAAAGGATTTTTATGATGGATTCAATGGATGTTTGGACATAGATTGGGTATGAAAATTCAAGTTTGATTCCATAGAAGAGGATGCTTGCTTATATATATATATATATATATATTTGGGAGGGAATATCAAGGGTTGATATTCAAATTTGGATGAGGATATGTAATGGCTATTGATTATTCAAGGAATATTAAATTCCATAAAAGTCTCTAGTTTAAATACTTCTAGAGTCTTGGAGGAACTTCTCCAACTCTAGAGGCTTCTTGATTATCTTAGGGATTATGGAGGAATAATTGTGTGTTAGATAGAGATTAGGTGGGTGATTAGGGATTAGGGATGTAAGAAAGGCTAGGATGTAGGCTAGTAGGTGGGTAGGTGGGGTTATGGGAATTTAAAATTCCCATATAATAGATAACTAGGATTAGATTAGGATAATAGGGATTTAAGATAGATTAATTGATTGGTGGGGATATGTAAGGTTAGTAGATAAAGTAGAATATTGATGGGAATATTAGACAAATAGACTTGGAAGGGGTGTTTAATTACAAAAATAAAATAAGATATATGAGATAAGTGAAATTAGTGTCAACTAATATTAATATTAGCGACGTTAATGAAGCAAGTGATTTTAGGGGTATACACATAATCTACAATTTTAGCTAGTTGTCATGATTTTGACATATCATAGATGATTTTGCCTACCTAACTACACAGTTACTATCATGATCTACTCAAAATTTGTAACATCACTTGTATCTATTTGCAATTTTAACCTACTATAACTAATTTTGTCTCTTTGTATACGATTTTTCATAAAACTGACTATGTATCTAAAGTTTTGATTATTCCAATAGTAATTTTTATTTTTATTTCTCTTCAAAATTTGTCTCTTTTTAGATCATTTTTAGGACCTTTTTTTGATGATTTTTGAGTCATTTCAAGGGTTTTGCAAGTCCTAAATTACTTTTTTCATTAGGGGCACTTCCCCTCGACCCTACCCTATACCATAATAGGGAGTGTGCTTGGGGAGCTACCCCCAAACCCTACAACAGGTGATTCTCCTTGACCCTGTAAGGGGTGATTCCCCTTAACATTGTAAGGGGAACTTTATTTTGACCTTGTTGGGGGTTGCCACCCCTATACCCCCACATCATGGCCCCTCATCTAAAAAAAATTATAGTTTAAAACCCATAATTTTTTTAGTAAGGCTTAATAGACAAATATTTTGGTTCTATTTTCACAGGAGCAAATTTAGTTTTATCTATAAATTTACTAAGCACTTGTCTTGTGGATTGTATTTTGACACATTTTTACCTTTGTCTAACATCTTATCTTCTAGGTCTTATTTTTTTTTAATGTATTAACTTGTATGTTTCCCCTCAAGATTTCCAAATTGAAACTACTAATGACTTTTTTTGGAAGATGCCTACTAAAGATTTGAGTATTATATATATATATATATATATATATATATATATATATATATATATATATATATATATATATATATATATTATCATAATTAATTAATTGATTAATAAATATTTTTGTCTGCTTGTTTGTACCCAAAGGTTACAATGGTGTATGATCTCATCTCTATGTCTTAGCAATGAGTCTTGAAGGATAAAATACCATTAATAAACCATCCCATATTTTCTAGGGGAAAATTTGATGTGGAAGTGATACCCATGCACTTGTCATAGTCCTAGGAGGATTATGACCATGAATTTCACCACCACACATAAATCCACACTTTGTGTTCTGGTGGAGTCTAAATAAGAGGTAAAGTTGTCATTAAGCTAAGCCATTGACCCCATACAAGTCTTAAATGAATGGAAAGAGTTAAATATTTGACCCAAGCATCAAAAAATGCCTTATATGGATTCATACCCCATGTACCTAGTGTATATTAGGGACACCCATATAAATCCATATCAAACCTATAATAAGACCATCGACCATAACATGAAACTTACCACCAAATTTAGTATCAGCTCCTAAGTAACTGTTAAGTTAAAATGGGGGTGATAGGGTTTGGGAGATTCCTTAATGGGTCACCAGTCTACAACCTCCCCTGTGAATCCATTAGATGGTGTAATCATTGAGTTATACTCTTGAATCAGTCATTAATTCTAAGTTTATGGTTTGTTATTTTCATTATGTGTTGTAGAGGCTTGTATTATTGCACCCCTTAAAACCAAACACATAAAATATTATCCCCCTTAATCAAAAATAATCCCTAGGTCAAACATCATCCCTTATTTACACATCACCCTATTTTACATCATCACCTCATATCCATATCTTATTATTTTGACTTGACCTTGTTCATTCATACATAAAACATCATAGTATTCATATCTTATCCTAGTCCTCCCTAGTTGAAACAAACTTCATCTAGTCACTAATTTGTCTTAAGTCACAACCTTATCTTGACCTTTCTCTTCATTCATCTTGTCTTCTTGACCTAGTCATTCACTATTACATCCTTCTTTTGACCTAGTACTTAGTCATACCCTATTATCCCTAGTCTTTCCATAATACCTTTCACATATTTATCTTAGGTCTAATCCCATCCTAGTCTACCTTCATATCCTTGTCACACCTCATCACTCACCTTGGTCTTGTCTTGGCCTTCACCCCATCCTAGTCCAATCTTGCCACATTATCTTCATCTTGTATGAACTTATCCAAAACATCAAGACATTCCTTATTATCACATATTCAAATCCATCTCCCAAATCTACTCCCATCATCCATTTGATCTTAAAACTTAATCACCTGTCACTCTCTAGCCTTGGGTCATGCTAATCAAAACCATGTTACTCATCTTGACCTTGTCTATCCTAATCACCTTATCCATAACCATATTCCTTGTCTATACAACCTAGTCCTAATCATATTATAAACTATATTTACCTTTTTATCCCTTTATCTGTACTAGTCATCATATCAATTTTGAAGTCTTATGTTAGTCTTCATTTACATTAGACAATAACTATTTCCACATCAGGGTCCTGATTTTAAGATATCTTGTGTCTAATCAAGTTTGACTCATACACATAGTCCAATCCTATCAATCCTCATATCTTATTTATCAAGTCATCCCATGTCAATTCAAATCATATTAACCCTAAGATAGTTTTAATTCAATCATTCCTAATCAAAATCATGTCTCTTGGTCTAGTCTAACCCTTATCAAATATTATAGCTGATCATAACTCACCTAGTTGAATCTAATCAAAATCATAAAATTATAGATCATGTACTAATTTGGTATACTTGATATTAATTTACATTATCAAACATCACATCACATCAAACATCTAGTCAATCTTGAGATCAAGCTAAAGCAAGCCTTTATCCAATTTTTTCTACACATCCCATCTTCATCATTCAATAGTTCCATTCAATCCCCCAAAATTTTTGATTAGGGACAAAAAACTATGTCATTCATACTTTATCCCATATTGATCCATGACATCCAAAAATGATTTGGTCAATACCTTGATTGAGTAATGCTTCATGGTCAATAGGGATGTAATCCTTTCCCACCTCTTTGAGATAAGTAATCCACATCCTACATACTTTGAATCCATCCACCTAACATTACCTCTAGTTGAAACCCATCCATTTTAGTATATCCTAGCCTTCATACCACCCAATCCCATTAAAATCCTCCATCCACTAGTCATAACTAATCGTATACCCCTTCCTACACTATCAAAGGGAGCCTAATCTTGGTCACCTCATCTACTTCTAGTCTAACCACATAATTATGGAAATAACCATATAATATTAATTAAAATTATTACACATCTAAGTAATTAACTAAAGAGAGGCCCTATACTCCTCTTCCTATACCATTAGAAACCCTCTTCCACCAACTTATTGTTGCCTACATGATGGTTTATCCACCTATTGACTAATTTATACCATTAGGCCTAAAATGAGTCAACCCATGAATAAGAACCCAAAGACATCATTTTTGGTTATATTTCTTATGTCTTTGATGGGTAAGGAAATTCCAAAGCAAGGTCATTGATTGTCATATCAAATGTAGTAGGTCTATTATCTTATCATGTCATGAAACATATAGTTGTTCTTGCTCCCTATTTCAACTTGTGTCAAGTGTCCTCATATTGTTTGAGAATGTGTGAAGGTCAATAATAGGCTTTGAAGTGGGATCAACAATTAAAAATTTCCATGGTGGAGATGATTGAATGATGAAGTTGATGAGTCATCATGAACCTTTCTAATGTATTCCAAGTATGAAAGGTATGGTTTAATATTAAATTTTATGGATGTTATCTAAGATCATGGGATCATAATTGAATTCTTTAGTAGGTTATCAGGTCTTTGTATAATGTATTTAAATGGTAATCATTTTAAATACCTTCTTTCAGTCATATATATGGTTTAAAATGGGAATATTTGACCTTAATGTGACACCACTTGACCTTGAAAGGCCACTAAAACTACCATTAACATATTCAATAGCCTTTCATACACTAATGAGGCCCTTTTCAAAAAATTCAACACCTAATTACTAGGTCTATATAGTCCCCACACATGTGAAAATGTGTCTCTTCAACTCCTTAATTTGTACCATAACTTTTAGACATCATCTAACCCCTATTGTACCTCCTCCTACCTACCAATAGTGGTTTATATCCTAAAAAATGAGAGAACACATAAATTTTTGAGGTTTCAAGAGCTTTTTAAGTGTTATAAATCTATATAGTATAGATTAGCTCAGGTGGAGTTAGGGGTCTACAAGGGGAGTTCACTATAGGTATATGTTTAAGAAATCAAAATTTTGAAGGGACTGAAGAGCCAATAACTAATTCAATTTCTCCACTGAGCTCATTAACAGACATAGAGAGTACTTCAAGTTTGTGCTTAGTCTATACAAAAGAGAGAGAGAGGATCAAAAAATTTGGCCAAAGGAATTATACTTTATGACCTTATAATCATGGGCATTGGTTGTAGGTTTATTATTATGAGACCCATGAACAAATTCTAAGAAGTTGGGTAACCTGGTCACCACTCTCATCTGCATAGGGTAAAAGAAGGGAAACGGTTTCATTGATTTTTGGCTTTGTTTAATCAGACTAATGAATCTTATTGGTTCTTCCAATATTTTAGATACTTTTCATGGTATCTTAAAACTTTTTTTAATCATGTGTGGGCCTATATGGTGAGAAAAATCTAAACTTCCAATATATATAGGCTATATACATGGTTTCATTAGTGAGAATGAATACTTAGTGCATACACTTTAAGGTTAATAGTATTGAAGGTTCAATAGAGTGTCTTGAATTTATTCAATTTGGATATTTATATAGACATCTAACTCTATCATCGTGCCTCAAATTGAAAATTGCCTACATATCTGAGTTTCATTGTATAAGAAGGTAATGTATTATATAATGGTGGTTTCAAAGTTATCAAAACATAGTAAAAACATATCATGGATTGTTTAATTCATACCAAGGTGTCCTTCCCTCAAGGTTATCAAACTTCATCATATCCCCATAGCCCAAGGAACCACAATCTACATCCAAAATACCTTCACAATGTCATTTAGAAGATGTTAAGGTTTTTTGGAGAGTCCTATATTTCCACTTTTCACCATATATACTTCATTGATGATCTCAAAATATTATATTCTATTATATACATGCATGGAGATGTCTAGGGTCATTGAAAATCATTATGAGTATAAGTTCATGGTTCAACCCAAACCCTCAAATAACTTATACCATTTTACCATCTTATCACTACCAACTTATCTCAGTTGTAAGCCCTACCTTTTAGTTTTCAAACTCCATATGACCCCAAAATAATCACCCTCAAGTTAGTACTTATACCCAATTCCAAGACATATAATTAAGGCATAAACACCCTATAAGGTTGTCAATAACCATTAGTACCCTAAATAAATAGACCTATGGAGAGATATGCTCTACTAAGAAGGTAAATCATCACCTATAGGAAAGCACATAAACCCACCTTCGTAATGTTCTCCAAAGTCACCATATATAAATCAGACTTGAGCATAAGAGTAGATATGAAAAAGTGGATTCTTATCTTATATATATGTATTGGAACCTAATGGAGACATTGGGACCTCAAATGTAACCAAGAAGATGCTCTCTTAACTTAGAGGGCATATTCCATAGACCCCTGGTCAATCAAAATTTATGGATAAGTACCTACATTATTATTTCAAGTCTTAATATTACATCCTACCATAGATATGAAACAATATATGCACATGAGGGATAAATCCAAACCAAATAAGGTAATATAAGGATGTTGTGTCACCAAAAGAAATAAAACCTATAGGAATGCATTTTGGACTAAGTTGATCACATATAGTTAGTCAAGGTTATCTAGAATGAGAAGGAGCTAAACTAAAGAGAGTGGAAATGCCTAGAACATATGAAAAAAATTATCATAGAGAAAAATTCATAACAAACCCTAAGGATTCATATGATGGTGATGTTAGTCTAAAAGTGGCTACCTAGTCTGAATTACATACTTAATACAATATAGGCCTTATGCATGACTGTGTAAGTGAAACCTATTGGTAGAAATAGAGGGGATGAGCCTTTAGGGTATAATAATGATTTGAAATTTTATGTTTGAATATTTATCCTAGACCTATAAAGTGCTAAGGATATTCTTCAGGTTGCCAGCATAAATTACATTAAACTCACACACAGGAGAATGGTGATCAAGGCAATCTATAGGAAGGAGAAGGGTTGATAAGAGGTCTGAGTAGATGAGAACATGTAAAAAAGGTATAGGTTGGATTTAAGGAGGTTTTATAACACATAAAATCCACATAGGCATCCATAGAAGGGTTGAGGTTGCAACACCCATTCTGGCCCTACATTACCTAAAGGCTCATCAAGGTCTCAAGATGCCACATCTACCACAATAGTAAGTACAAACCTTCAATAATGTTAAATATAATGTGGTATGCATGTAAATATGTTTCAATCCTTATAGAAATCATTTGAGATATAATAGTGCAATGATCTAGCCCATGATGGTTTTATTCCTCTCCCAAGCTCCATTTCTCTAAATAGGCATATTGAGATGCACCTTCGCACACTTGTATCTCTCACCAAAAATATACCTAGGGACAAGGATATTATGGAAACTTAAGAACCCTTTTAGACTCAAAATTCATAAAATAATGAGAGGGGTTGAGGCACCCAACTTTATGAAATAATGTTAAGAAGGTAACCTACTCAAACTACCTAGTAGAGAGCTCAAGGCACACCTTCTAACACTCATATCTCCACACACACTTTTCATGGAGCCCAATGTTATTTTGGAGAGATGAAGGTGTCAATGGGATAAAGTTTCATAATAATAAGTTTTAGTTTGGAGGTCCATATTGTATGAACCATTGTTAAGATGGTGGACCTCCAAAACCCTTCTTCAACCCTGGTTTGAACTAGATGATAAATTTATGCCTCCAAATGTATTTAAATAGAGTGATTTATATATGAAATGATCACAATAGTATCCAAAATTATTATAATCACTTAAATGGCATATCATTTAGCATGTGTAGGGGATAAACTATATGGATTAGGCCTAGGAAATCTATTTTAAGCTTATAAGCATAGAGTTGGGAAATATTTGCATACACCATGGGTTTTTGAAGAGAAAGGGCTTCATAAAGTTCCCAAATAACCTCATGTTATCAACATATAGGGGAATTCATAATTGGTTACTCTTATAGACAAACCTCGGTATCTAAATGAAGGGATGTATGCATGAAAAATAAAGAAAATAGCTTGATCAAGCCAAAAAAAGTTATCTAAATTCCCTTAAGGGTGATTCTCATGTTAATAATAGTGGATAGGTGCCTCAAAAATCCAAATCAAGGTCAAAACTTAGAGACCCTATAGTTAGACATGTTAACCTAGCATCTTCTTCAATGTAATATCACTCAATAGCTATAGTAGAGGATAAGAGAGGACGAATTGGTATCTCATACCTTCATGGAGATTTTGATCATGTTATTTTAGATATGTAAGCCACTTTGATTTATTATGGAGATGCCATTGCTAGTTATTTTGTCTTGAATACACGTCAAGACTACCCAAAATTCATGTTTCTCACCTGAGCGGAAAATTGATAATCTCACAAATATACAAAAAATCTCCCTGGGGATCTAATCACTTTAGGAGAGGTGGGGATATTTTGCTACAAGAGTTTAGTGGGATTAGTTTAGAGGTTAAGTCCCTAACCTATAAGAACCATTGTTAAGAGTCTTAGACAATTTAAAACCTCCCTAAGACCCTAATAAATAAATTACTATAAATATTTAATATAAAATTCATACATTATCATTTTAAAACACTTGGGTCATGTATTCTACTCAGAGAAGGTTGTTTCCATCGTACTGGTTTATATAGACACCTCCAAAAATTGCAAGTTTTCAATGTTTTGAGAAATAAATGAAGTTAAATACCTAGTAATAAGTTTTAAATAATTATATAGTGTGGTTTGAGCCTTACTTCATCTTATCAAATCATGAAATGTCCAAAACACTACCTATAAATGCTTATGCAAACCTCTACCAGTCAGCGAGTCTGCAAAAGCTAGTGAAGATGTCCTATTCATCTAAAGGAAGTGAGATTGCAAGTATGGAATATTTAAAAGGTATATATACTTATATGAAGGGTTTATTTAATTTTAAAAAAAGTTATTTTAGATAGATTGAAGGTCTGATTCAATCCTCATAACTCTCTAAATAGTGAATGAGCAAAACTAGGCTACTAGTCCATAAGGCCTACTTATCCAACAAAATAGAGAAGCTCATGGGAATAGAAAGATACTGGGGAGTTAATTTTCCATCTTAAGAGATATATAAATTACCCTTTAGGTGATCATACTCCATATTAATGGGAAATATGAATAATTTTGGGTGATTTCTTAAATATGACCCATGTGCAAATAAGGGCACTTAATGCCTCATAAAAAAGGGCCAATTAAACCTCTTTAAATTCTTTATAACTAATGATGTTAGAGGTAATTAAATATGGATGGTGTGGATGGGATATTCTTGACTCAAAATTTAATAAAATGGACCTCAATACTCTAAGGTGCTCATTCAAGGCACTAGTTTACCCAAAGCAACACATGGTGGAGTGTGAATGGGCTATTGTAACTACTAAATGAGTGAATGATGAAAATTTTGGCCTTCTCAATACCACTTATACACAAATTTTACATCCTCTCTCTTGATCACACACACACACACACACACACACACACACACACACACAAACACAAACACACACACACACACACACACACACACACACACACACACACACACACACACACACACACACACACACACACACACACACACACACACACACACACACACACACACACACACACACACAGAGAGAGAGAGAGACGAACATCATAATTTACTGTAAGTTAATAACCATATCACACACTAATGATAATAATAACTCTATAACCAATCTTTATTCATTGATTCTCAAGGCTCAAAATAAAATTTGGTAGAGTTTTACTACACCCGATTGAAGGATGATAAGAAAGGTATTAAGACATATATATATATATATATATATATATATATATATATATATATATATATATATATATATATATATATATATATGTCTTAATACCTTTCTTATCATCCTTCAATCGGGTGTAGTAAAAATCTACCAAATTTTATTTTGAGCCTTGAGAATCAATGAATAAAGATTGGTTATAGAGTTATTATTATCATTAGTGTGTGATATGGTTATTAACTTATAGTAAATTATGATGTTCATCTTATTTTCCAAGTATTTTCTTTCACCTAGTGTTATATTGTCATCCTATGTAGGTCATGTGAAGTTTAGAGAGGTGGTAGTTTTATTGAAGAATGAGTTTATTAGTAGTGGATCAAGTAGACCTTCCTTATATTTCCTAAAAGTTTCATAACTTCTACATAACCTCTAGTTTAAATAATAATGTTTAGGAGTATGTCAAGAAGCCTATTTAGTCACTAGTTTTTAATTGGATTCATAAAGTATGTTTGAAGATCAATAAAGAGAATAAAAGTTAATATTTGGTGCATCACCATCCTTCGAGTAGGTTTTATTTTCATTTTTTCATCCTATCTCTTTTCATCCCAATGTTGTTAGGTCTTAATAATAGATATTCAATTTATATACCAAGGGAGCTAAGCCCATAAACTATAGTTTCTATCTTACTATAGGTCACCCACAACCTTTAGGCCAATCCCATATTAGTCCAAGATTGAAGAGAAGTGAACTATATCCTTAAAAGGTTGTAACTTGGAGTGATAACATTTATGACACATGTAGTAGGAGTAGTATTTAAGCAACTTAGAGCATGCTTTAGTAGTTTTGAAGAACATTAGAAAGTTTAAAGTACTTCAATGGTATATTTGTAGTCAAGTTACATGCAAAAAGTGTCCACAAGATCTTCCTCAAAAGGTAAGGAAATTGAGTTTGTTGAGTTTTCATTGTGAATTTCTAGGGAAAATAGATATCCTAGGTTTAATCCCAACCCTAGACCCCCCAACTCTCCTAATTCTTACCAAACAAACATAGCTACAAATATTATACCTCCAATAGCTAGGACTAAAACACAAGACTTTCAGACTTTAAATGGTGGCATCCCCTTAAAAAATAATCAATTTGATGATAGACCTACTATTTCCCTCAAAATCCTTCCCTATTTCACAAGAGAAAACTCAACTACCCCTATAGAACATATTACAAACACATCCAATTTATGTTTGGTCCATAATGTAACCAAAGAGAATGTGGCTATGAGACTATTGACAACCTCTTTGAAGGGTAAGGTACTCCATTGGTATAGGGGCCTAACACCTACATCTATCAACACTTGGGATGAGATTGGAGAACATTTGTGTAAGCACTTTGAATATAGGATTGACCATCTCTCCTTGGTGGAATAACTTACCACAATCAGAAGATCCCCTAGGAATTCATGATAGATTTCAAATATAGGTTTATAAAAACCTAGGATAGGATCACTATAGTCATCAAACCCACCCCTAATTATGCATTCTTGGACTACCTAAGGGATTTAAAATCTGATGTGATAGTTATGATACAATCAATGGGAGTAAGCACCTTGCCAAAGGATTATGACGTAGCCATAAGGACATAAAATTTCCTAATTAAAATAGGTAAACTCACCCCTATATCCTTCATTCCTTTGTTCCTATAAATTAAACCCTTGTGCCTACCATTTCTCCATTACTAGCCCTAACCAATCATGATTAGGCAAATGGCAGCCAAGTGGACAAATTGGGTAAGATAAAAGGCTACACAAGGTCCAAAATAAAAAGTTAGTGGATTTGGAGAGGCAAAAAAAATCCACCATATAGGCCTTATAAATCACCCCACCAATCCCCTTGTCATCCCTATTAATATAAAATCCCTCCTTATCAACCCAATCAACAAAGCCAAAGGTAGATTACACAAGCAAGAACATATAAAAGCTATAATAGTAATGGTGCTAGTAGTTCTAGAGCCTTGGTTCTAACTTAGAATAATTATTCTCAAGAGATTCAATGGATTACTCAATGGGGGAACTCAAATGATATGGTAATAACTCCAAGTGGTTATATGCGTCAAGCATCCTTCATGCAACAAGTTCTTACTCTTTCATCACATGATAACCTACTTCCACAACACAAGGAAGGTCCTCTTATGTTGAATGGGGACACTCCCTTCATGACCCAAGATGATATGACAAGTCAAAAAGGGGAAGTGGAAGTAAAACACCTTATAAAACTAAATTTATCCAATTTTAAGAAGGTGAGCATTCACTTGAACAAGTGGCAAAAAATCGAGGCCAGAATGTAGCCAAGGTAGATAATTTAATTTCAACCCATACAAGGGATAAGAGAAGGGTAGTTGAAGATAGTTTGGGACTTGATAAGGTAGCTTATCTACCATAATAAACACCTCAAGGGTATGCCACTCAAGATGCATCTCACAAAGTGCCATCAACTTAGCAAATGCAAGATGGAAAATGGAATTTATCATAAGGGTCCTTTTATACCTCAGTTTATATAAGCTCCAAGTAATGTTTTCACTCCTAAGTTGTAGTCCAATGTAGCCAACCGTCATCTTAGGATTGTGTACCAGATGAATAAATCCCATGTTACTATTCCCATGTGGGATAATTTGCTTATTCCAAGGTAAAAGGACCTCCTTCAAGAAGAACTTTACAAACTCCATGTCTTGGAAAAATAAGTAGATAAGGTAAGTTCAATCCTTACTAATTCATATAAACTTCAAGAACCCCAAACACCTAAGTTATTCATACCACATACATTCTACCTTTTAGTCACATAGGTGATTCCCTAGTGCATAATTTTATGATAGATAGTGGATCTAACATTGTTATCATGCCTAAGTCTATAGATGATAAACTGGGGATTAAATATGAACCTATTTCAAATGTTATTTTATATTTATATGGGTCTCCTACCAAGACTCTATGTTTCATTAAGGACCTTAAAATCATATTGGTTGATTTTCCTAATTGCACTATCTATCAAAATGTTATGGTAGTTGACCTTCCTCCCTACTTTACCTTATGCTTGTCTAGGGATTTCACTAATAAAACTTGGGGGAATCTCTCTTTTGATTCGTCCTACATGGTTTTTAAGACTAAATATGGGACAAAGTTTACCATAAGGTTTGAACCTATCTCTAGGTTACACTTAAAACCCTACATGCACAACTTATCAAATGTTAATTGCACTATCTTGGATGAGGATGAGCAACCTAATGACTAGGAGCCTATGGAAACACTAGAAGGAATATCATATTTTCTTCTTGATGTGTGGGTAGAATAAAATTATGTATATTATCCTTAAAATATCATTTAAGAGGTAGGTTTAATTTTGTATTACATTCATGAAGGAGCTATCATGCCAAGTCTCACTAGCACAAGCCAAGAGCATGCAGGTGTATGGAACTTTTTTTTATGGGTTTAGATCAAAAAATGGTTATGGGGAAATTATTATGTTTATATCTCACTCCAATAAAATGAAATATTTTACCCTAATATTTTAATTTAGTTTCACCTCCAATATTTCAAAATATGATACCCTCATCCATGGGCTACAATGGCAAAGGAAGAGAAACATCAAGCTTTTAAAAGCTAAGGGAGATAGTGAATTATTGGTGCATCAAGTAAGAGGATTAATTATAATTAATAATAAACTAATGAAGACCTAAAACCATAAGGTTTTGGACCTATTATAATACTTACAAGCCTTTGACATTTGTTCCATTCCTAGAGAGGCCAACCAACATGCAGACTGGTTAGCTACCATTAGAGCATAGTATGATATAGTTGATTGGGTCAAGGATATCAAATATTAGTCCCAAATCAAATTTTTATTTATTCCATTAGTCCTTAATAATGAGTTAATTTGGAAAATATTTGAAAGTGATATGCAGATTGCTTGTTTCTTACAACATGGGGGTGAATTCTACTCAAATAATCAAGGCAGGCTGCAACATCAATATGGAGACCAGATTATCTAGTTGAGAAAAAATAAATTGATTAATAGCTTGGTAATATTAGAGATTATATTCAATTAATATTACCATCTAAGGAATGATAAGGTAATCTTTTCCACTAAGGAGGAACATTATGAAAAGGTTATCATATTCAAAGACAAGTTACTAATGTTAGGAAAGGTGAATACCAAAGAAGAGAAGGCAAAATTCATAGCATTATGCCAAGAATTTTTACATATTTTTACATTGGAATATCATGAATTTAAGGTTTTTTAACCTAGTTTTTCCCAACATACTATAGAATTAGAGGAAAAATCCAAGCCTGTGAAACAAAAGCAAAGGTTGGTCAACCCCAAAAATGAGATCCTTGTGAGAAAGGAGTTGAAAAAACTTATTGAATCCAAAATTATATTCCACATAAAAAATTATTAATTTGTGGAAAATATTTGACCTATGAGGAATAAGAATGGGGAAATATGTTTGTGTGTGGACTTTAGAGATCTCAACAAGGTTCCACTGAGAGATCATTATCCTCTACCGTTTATGGATCAGATTCTTCAAAGAGTTACAAGTTCACAAAGGTAAAATTTTTTAATGGATACTTAGGATAAAATTAGGTATTAGTGAGTAAGGAGGATAGACACAAAATTTCCTTCAAAACCAAGTGGGGCACTTATGCATACATGAAGATGCCCTTTGGACTATCCAATGTAGGGGCTACTTTTCAAAGGGAAATGGATGTGGCCTTCCAAGGACTCATAAATGATATGGTGGTCATATAGCTTTATGACATCACTATTTTTAAAAAGAAACCCAAGGATCACTTGACACATTTGAGGTTGGTGTTTAATAGGTGCAAGGAATTTGGGGTCTCCTTGAACCCCAAATAATGTAAATTTTCAATCCATAAGGGAAAAATTTAAGACATGTAGTGTAAAAATAAGGACTCTCCATTTACACTAAGAAGATAGAGGAGATCCTTGATTTTTCACTACATAAAAATAAGAATGTATTTCAAAGTTTCTTGGGCAAGATCAAATTCATCGAAAGACTCATACCTAAATTTGCAAAACTAGTGAGGCCACTAACTCACATGCTCAAGAAACACAAGGATTTATCATAGACCAAATAAGGTAAAAGAATTTTTGAGTTAATAAATAAGGCCACTACCCAATCTCCCACCATACTCAACCCTAATTTTACAAAATATTTTTTTATGTATGCCTTCTCCACAAGTGATACTATTTTTTCTATGCATATGCAAAAAAATAGTGAAGGCCTAGAACATCCCATTACCTTCTTCAATAAATAATTATATGGGTATGATGAGAGATATAATTTTTTTGAGAAAAATTTCCTTATTGTCATGAGAGACATAAAAATTTCAAACACATGGTGTCTAACAATAATATTTTTATGGTAGTAGTTCACCCTAGTATAAAAGATTTCATACTCAATAGGGACTTGAGTGAGAAGAGGGTTGGTTGGGTGACCAAGTGCATGGAGTATGGTATATAGGTGAAGGTTAATAAGTTGATAATATGTATATTAATTTTTTATCACTTTTTATAAAATTTTAAAGAAGATAAAAAGATAGGTTTGGTAGTCCAAGATAATCAATAAGAAGTTGCAACTATGCCTCCTTCCAACTAGACCCAAGACATAGTGAAGTTATTCAAAATGGGAAAATTTCCTATGAGATTATATAGGATAATTAGGAGGATATTTAGACTATATTCCATACCTTACATCTTATTTTATGTATTACTATTCAGTAAGGACATTGGTGGTATGCTTATAAGATGTGTGTAGACTAGTTGAGTGGATAATCTCTTAGAGCAATTTCATGATAGGCCTACATGGGCGCACTTTTCATCTAAGACAATAACATTAAAGATTATAATATTAGGACATTTTTTTCCTAATTTATTCATGAACTCATATTCTTGGGTTAGGAAGTGTCTCAAATGTGTTATGTTTATTGGCAAGTAGAGACTAGCAACTTTGCCTCTAAAACCCATTCAAGTTGAGCATCCCTTCATATAATGGGACTTAGACCTCATAGGTATGATTCACACCCATCTAGTACTAGGAATAAGTGTTTTTTAATAGTTACTAAACAATTTCCTATGTTGGTTGAGGAAATTTCACTCAAACAGGCAAATGAGAACTCAGTTTTAGAGTTCTATGATAGCCTGGTGACTAGGTTTGGGGTCCCCTTCACCATTATATCATAAAATGACCTAGCATTTAATAGTGAAAAACTGTGTGAATGGGTGATTAATCATTTTATCTAACTCAATTATTCATCCAAATAATATCCATAGGTCAATGGACTAGTAGAGTCGACCAATAAGAACTTGATTAGGATCATCAAAAGGGTAATGGAAGACAACCAAAGGGCGTGACACACCAAGTTAAGGAATACACAATGGGAAAATAAGATCACTCATAATGAGTTTACTAGACACTATTATTACCTCCTTGTTTATTTCAAAGAATTAAAACTACCCATTTCACTTGAGCTCCTAGCTTTGGAACTTTCACACTAGTTTGAACTCATGGAGAGTGATACAATGGCAGTGAGGATGAATGAGTTGAGGGAATTGGAATAAATAAGAGAAAATGCCTTGCATAACATATGGTAAAAATATTACCAAGTAAAAATTTCATTTGACAAGAAAGCATCATCAAATATATTTCAACAAGGTGACATTATACTTAAGTGGGATGAGGACCATGCCAAGCCATGAAAGCATTCTAAATTTGATAGTCTTTAGAGTGGGCCATATATCATTACCAGTTATAAGGAGAGCAATGTCTTAAAATTATATATATTGAATGATGATTAAATCCCTATACCTATCAATTATATTTTCCTCAAGTATTGTTATTAAAAATGCCAATTCCCATTATACATAGTAGCTAGTTTCTTTCTTCTAAGTGTTGTTGCACATGCTTGTTAGTTATTGGTTTGTCTAATTACTTGATGCCATGTGTTTTTGTTTTTTAATTGTCTATTGTTTTTTTATTTTTTTGTTTGCTTAGTCCTCAAGGTCTATAAGGTATTATGTAAATAATTTTATATTATGTTATGAATAACTTTTACATTATGTTAGTTTTAGGTATTTACCAAGAGGTAAATAGTAACAGTTGATATTTGTGGGAGAGATAGATAGTAAACAGTTAGTGATTATAACCATATGGTTAATATAGTAAGTTTTTTATAATATTATTGATATATTTTCATATGCTATAAAAATACATAATATTATTTATTATAAGGGTTTTATAGGAGAGATATTATAGGGATTTGTGAATCCCAATATATAGGACATATTTTCCTATATATTTGTATATGTTCTGCATGATTTTATTAATCAAATAATGAGAGAGGAGTATAATATTTTGTGAAATAATTTTATATATGTGATCATCTCTATTTTATATTTCATATCTATTTAAATCTATACTATTAGCTCTTCTAATATCTATCATTGGTATCAAAGTAGCTTTGATCATGGTTGTAACATAGAAGTATGTGGTTACATGCTAGAATGGAGTGAAGTTTAGTCTTCCATATTCATGACTGTTGCATTTATATTTGATAGACTATATGTTTAGAGCATTAAATGGTATTATTATCATCTTATACAAGACCTATGTGTATCAGGCAAAATTTGAATGCTTTGAGGAGTATAAGTTCTCTTGTCATTCAAAGAAGGTGTCTAAAGAAGAAACATGACACTTCATTGATATTAATTTTTTCCTAAGAAAGAATAGATTTGAGCACAATAAAAACAATAATTTAAATTCATGGAGAAGTTTCTATAACATTTTTTTTATTCCATTTAATCAAGCTCCATACAATTTTGATTAAGATTATGATATTCTGCATGGTGTTCATTAGAATCTATGTCAATCTTCATGCACTTCACAAGCATTGTTCATCATTCACATTATTCTATAAACCCATATTAAGAATTGTTCATGCATAAATGCTATCAATATTTTAAATCATAAAATCTATTCATCCCAACATTTCTTTCACCTATTGTGATTTATTTCTTATTTTTACCGTATGCAATTTCATTTGTTGTTCGTTGTATATCCATTACCATATATATGTTACATCAGTATTCACATGCTGCTTTGAATGCATCCAAATTTCAATCATCAAAAATTTCATGCAAGCATCCTTCTCCTAGTGTGTCATTCCATGCAAAGTGTCATAAGAGTTTGTTTTTTTTAACAATCTTTAATATTTTTGTCATGTCAAAATCCATTTAAGTTATTAGTTTGTTTAGTTTTTTTATTTTAGGTTTCTTTTAATTTAATATTGTGTCTAAGTTTTAGGTGAAAGTCATAAGTCAAAAAGTGATAAAATTTATAAAAAAAAAACGTTTGCAAGCATATATTTTTTAGATTATTTGATAAAAGTCAAAGTTATTTAGAGTTTTGAGGTAGTCATGTTTGTTTTATTATGTGGAGTTTAAAGTTTTTTAAATTAATGCTTTCTTATTTCTATTTTAAAATAAATAAATAAATAAATGGCTGATTTTTTAGTCACAAGTGAATATTTGTGTTTATAGTCCATATTTAGGTGGTCATTTAAAAATTTAAATGATAAGATAAAATACTGAGTTATGTAGCTATCATCAAAAGTATAGTCTTTTGTAAAAATCTATTATGTCATCAAGTCATAAAAATTCAAAATGTCAAAGTTTTTTTATTGGGTCCATTGTCAAAGATTCATCATTTGTCAAAAAATCCAAAATGTAAAAATAAAAATACTTATGGATGAATTTTTGCTTATAATCGACATCCAAAAAATGAGGGGGTTCTAATTTCTATGGAAGCAACAAATATAGAATCTGTCAGAACCATAAAAGCATTTCATCGACAAATTTCCTAAGTAAGAGTTATCTCATACTAGAAGATGGAGGTATTTTAGTGACCTCTCAGTAGTCAGCAACAATGGGGCCACATCAATGTTTTGGTGACATAGTGTGGTGTGTTATTTTTAGTGTTTTGTATTTTTCATTTCCACTATGCAAATAAGAATAGAAGAATAATGAATGTTCATGATGTTTATGTGTGAAAATTACAAACATGATTCTCTAAGGTGAAAACATTGTAAAAAGAGAGAAAACACCAATGTAAGTTAGTTCATGGATCTCAAAAAGGTTTTTGGTAGAGATATATAAAAGCACTAGGAGATGAATAATGTTTTGGCAATAGTTAGGAGAGCAGCTACTATAGAGATCTCACAACTACCTTATTTATTTATGGAGATGACCCTCAGTGAAATTCCCATTATGGTCATGTAATATAAATGTAGGATGTGTTCCTTCATATATATTGGTCATGTGCATCATGATTGTGTCAATAGTATGCAGACCTATGAATATGTGATGACAAATAGTTCTGTTTGTGCCAATTATTAGAGGTAGATAGTGTTCTTATTCATTTCAAGGTTTTTGGTAAACTTATAAAACCATGGGAGGAGTGAGGCTCTATGTATTAAGGTCATAAGCCACATAGTTTGGCATGCTATAAGAGGTGAGCATACTATAGATAAGAGTGTGAATTTTTTTACACCATGTAAAAACTATGGGAGGGAATGTTAGGAATAACTTTTACATTAGGTTAATTTTGGGTATTTATAGGGAGGTAAATAGTAAATAGTTAGTGTTTATAAACATATGGTTAATACATTAAGTTAGAATATTATTTATATATTTTTATATGTTATAACAATATATCATATTCTTTATTATAGGGGTTTTATAGAAGAGATATTATAGGAGTTTGGGAATCCCCAGATATAGGAAATGTTTTCCTATATATTTGTATATGTTTCATATGATTTTATTAATCAAAGAATGAGAGAGGAGTATAATATTTTATGAAAGAATTGTCTCCATGTGATCAGTTCCATTTTACAATGCATGTCTATTTAAATCTTTGCTATTATCTCTTCCAATATCTATCATAGTAAAGGGCTTTAATCTAATCATGAATAGTAAGAAAAGAGAGATTCTAAGTCCTCTTAACCAACAAGTAGGTCAAACCAACTGAGTCACCAGAAATGTTGACTACTTTCTACCGTCAATCCTAGAAAGGAGTCAACCCATACATAAAAACCTAAATACATAATTGTTTTTCATGTTTCTTATGTCTTTGAGGGGTTAGGATAGTCCAAAGTAATGTCACTAGTTGTCATATCAAATGCAACATGTCCACTATCTTATCATACCATCAAATGCATAATGGTTATTCCTACTCACTAATTCAACTTGTGTCAAGTGTCCTAATAGTGTTTGATCATGTGTGAAGTTCCATAATAGGCTTGTAAGTGGTCTCAATAGTTAAAAAGTACCATGGTGGAGATGATTGAATGATGCAGTTGATGAGTCATCATGAACCTTTCTAGTGTATTCAAAGTATGAAAGATATGTCTTAAGCTTAAGTTTTATGAATGTTATCTAGGGGAATGGGATCCTAATTAAATTCTTTAACAAGTTCTAAGGTCTTTGTATAATTTATTGAAATGGTATTCATTTGAAATCCCCTCTTGAATTCATGTATATGGTCTAAAAGTGGGGTATTAGACCTTAATGTGACACCAATTAACATTGAGAGGCCACTAAAAACCACAACTCACATCTTTAAGAACAATCATGAATCCCATTAGGCCATACACAAATGTTTTCATACACTAATGAGGCCCTTTTCACAAAAGTCAACACCTAATTTCCACTAAATGGGATCCACACATGTGCAAATATGTCTATTCAACTCACCAATTTGTATCATGAACTTTCAAACATCATCTAACCCTTATTTTCCATCCTCTTACCTGCTAATAGTTTTTTGTAGCCTAAAACATGAGAAAAACATAGGGAATTTGTAGGTTTTAGGAGATTTTTGAGTGGTACATATTTATACAGTATGGATTGGATCAGTTAGAGTTAGGGGTATTCAAGGGGAGTTAAATAAAAGAATATTTTAAATAAATCAAAGTGTTTAAGTACTTAAAGATCCAAAAACCAATTCACATTTCCCACTGAGCTCATTAGCAAACATGGAGAACACTTTAGGTTTATGCTTAGTCCATATATAGGGGAGAGAGAGAGAGAGAGAGAGAGAGAGAGAGAGAGAGAGAGAGAGAGAGAGAGAGAGAGAGAGAGAGAGAGAGAGAGAGAGAGAGAGAGAGAGAGAGAGAGAGAGAGAGAGAGAGAGAGAGAGAGAGAGAGAGAGAGGGTCCAATATTTTGGCCAAAGTAAGTAGACTTTATGACCTTAAAATAATGGGTATTTTTTGAAGGTTTAGTTTATGAGATCTATCAAAAAATTCTAACAAGTTAGGTAACCTAGTCACCACTCTCATATACACAATGCAAAAGAAGGGGAATGCTTTCATTGAGTTTTGGCTTTATTTTATCAAACCTAATGATTATTCATAGTTATTGTAGTCATATATAGACTTTTCATGTTATATTAAGCCTTTGGTTTTCATGTGTAGGTGTATAAGAGTGAGAAACATCCAAACTACCAATATCTACAGGCTACAAACGAGGTTTCATTAGTGAGAATGAATACTCAGTATATACACTTGAAGATGAATAGTGTTTAAGGTTCAATAGGGTGTTTTGAATTTATTAATTCCTCTTTGGCTTAAATTTGTATATTCATATAGACCTCTAAATCTCTCATGGTGATTCTAAGTGCAAACTACCTAGATGTTTGAGTTTCACTACATAGGAATGTAGTGTACTATATAATGTGGATTTAAGGTTATAAAAACATAGTTTAAACATATCATGGAGTGTTACATTCATACTAGGGTGTCCTTCCCTCAAGGTTATCAAACTTAATCATATCCCCATATCCTAAGAAAATACCGTCTACCTACCAAATACCTTCTTAATCTCATTTAGCAGATGTTAAGGTTATTTAGCAAATGTTAGGTTTTTTTAGAGAATCTTAGGTTTCCACTTTTCACCATATATGTTTATTTATGATATCTAAGTGTTATATTATATTAGATACATGTATGAAAATGTCTAAGGCCCTTAAAAATCATTATGGGTATAGGTTCATGGTTTAATCCAAGCCCTTAATGAACTTCTACCATTTGACCATCTTAGACACTATCAACTTACCTCAGTTGTAAGCCCTACCTTCTAAGTTTTCAAAGTACATATGATCTCACAAGTCATCACCTTCATTAATCACTAATCCTACCCAATTATAAGGCATGGAATAAAGACTTTAAATACACTATAAGGTTTGTCAAGAACCACTAGTTCCCTAAATAAATTGACCTATGGAGATATATGCCCTATTGACGAGGGTAAATCATCACCTTATAAGAAATCACATAGACCCACCTTGGTAAAGTCTTCCAAATTCACCATATATAGATAAGACTTGAACATAAGAGTAGATATGAACAAGTGTATGTATATATTATAGATATGTATTAAAACCTAAGGAGCCATTGGGGACCTCAAATGTAACTAAGAGGATTCTCTTTTAGCTTAGAGACCATGTTTTATAAAGCCTTGGTCAATCAACATACATGGATTAGTACCTATATTAATATTTTAAGACTTAAGTATTCATCTACCCTAGATATGAAAAAATATATACACATGAGGGATAAATTAAAACCAAGGAGGCTACAATAAGGATGTTGTGTCACCAAAAGAAATAGAAGCTATATGAATGCATTTTGGACTGAGTTGAGCACATATAATTAGTCAAGGTTATATAGAATGAGAAATTTCCAAACTAAAGAGTGTGATAATGAACAAAACATATGAAGGTATAGTTTTGAAGAGAAGAATACATAATAAAACCCAAGTCTTTACATGATGGTGATGCTAGTCTAAAGGTGGCTACCTAGTCTGAATTACTTACTTATTTCAACACAATTCTTATGTGTGATTATGTAAGTAAAACCTATTGGAAAAACTAGAGGGTAAGAGCCTTAAAAATTATAATAATTATTTAAAAAATATTTTTTAAATATTTATCCTAGACCTATAAATATCTAGGAATATTTTTATGTTTTCAGTATCAACTGCTTTAGTCTCACACACAGGACAATGTTGATCAAGGTAGTCTATAGGAAGGAGAATGATTGATAAGAGGTCTAAGCATATGAGAAAATTTTAAAAAATTAGAGGTTGGATTTAAGAGTTGTTATATCCCATAATATACATAAATTCATCCGTAGAGGAGATGAGGTTACAATATGTAGTCTGGACCTACAAGACACCAAAGGCTCATCTAGGTCTCAAGACCCTACCTCCA
>JARHVA010002770.1:0-62500 GCA_037957365.1 Torreya grandis
GAACCATAATAACACATCTATACACTTTAACTGGTAAAAGGACTAGACTAGAGGAAGCTTGACAGGGAGGCTTTAATGGAAACACATAGAAAAAGGACTTACCATAGGCACTGTAGGAAAAGCACACTGTCTAGTAACCTCCTTCTGCCTCTGTGCTCTAGGTACAGCTCTTCTTGTCACCTACAGGAATGGCACTTTATATATACCAGGTGCATTGGTATCAACCCTGTGAAAGAATTAGGAAATAATGATTAAACACAAGACTAACACTCAGACACACTTAGAGATATATTCAACCAGAATAGAGGTAAAAATGCATATTTTATTGATTCTAGGTGAAAATTGCCAGGGCTTCACCTTACAATATGAGAAATAGATTTCTGAGAAGTTACAATATATATATAGAGAAGATGGAAACAAAAGTGCCCCTTTTGGAAAAGACTTTGGCACCTTTTTACAAGTTGGCCCATGTGTGTTGAGAGCATTGGAAAGCGGAGGCCGTTGAAATATAATGTTGTGTCATCTCTGATTTTGACTTCAGGCATTTAAAAAAACATAGGTTGCATCATTTGTCTATAAACAAGACCATTCTTTGAAGGCATTCACATGGTTTGTCTTCTCATTAATGCAAAATGGAGAAAAATGGGTCACGTCGTTCACTGTTTGTGCCCCTTGATGACCATTTGGTAGGCACTGTTCCAACCGCTAGAGTAACTCCTTGAGTCGATGCCTTCCTTTGCCACTTGGACTATTTTGTCCATTTTTGCACTTGGCTCTTTTATCTCTTCCTGGATTTGTCTTTTCTATCTCTTTCAGCCCTTGAGGGTTATCTTCTGCTACTTCTTTGGCTCTTTGGGCTCTTCCATTAGCAGGTCACTGGGTTCATTCTTAACTTTTGTCTTTTCCCAACGTCATCTTTTCCTGGTTTTGTCTTTTGCTGGCTTTTGTCTCTTTCTCTCTTAGCCCTTTAGCCTCCCTTCTGATTGGTGCTCAAGTATTTAAAGATCAAAGGCTATTTCACTGCCTTAAATTTGACATCTATGCACCCATCACTGGGCATTTGAACTTCCAACAGCTAGTTCATCGTGCTCAATTTTGACATCTTTGGTCCCGTCACCCTCCTTGGCAACTCCTTTAGCTTTTTTCCTTCACTTTGGCTTTTGTCTTTTCTTCCCTCGGGCTTTTGTCTTAGTTGGGGCCTCATTGCTTGGCGGCCAAATTTCTTCAGACTTTTGTATGAAGGAAATCCTTTGGACAAAAAGTTTGAAGGATATCTTTCTTTTTGTTTTGTCTTTTTCCATCAGCTTTTGTTTTGGCCATTTTTTCCCGTAGACAAAATGTCTGCAAGAATTATCTCGATCACTTCCTTTCCTTCAAGATTTTTCTTCAAGTTTTTTTCTCACAGCTTTTCCTAAATTTCTTTGGACTTTTTGTCCGAAG
Source organism: Torreya grandis (assembly GCA_037957365.1). Classification (NCBI taxonomy): domain Eukaryota; kingdom Viridiplantae; phylum Streptophyta; class Pinopsida; order Cupressales; family Taxaceae; genus Torreya; species Torreya grandis. The sequence continues at coordinate 1,441 of JARHVA010002770.1, forward strand.
GATTTCCTTCGAACAAAAGTTAGAAAGAAAACATTTCTTGCCTTGTCCCCTTCTTTTTTTTATTTCACAGGATTTTCTTCTGAAGGATTTCTTTGGACAAAATGTCTGAAGAAATTCTCATCCTTTGCCTTAAACAAATTTTTGAATAAAACTTACCCTTTCGGCCTTGTTCACCTTTTGATCTTTTTTCAAGTGTTTCCTGCCCTCTGCAAGGGCACCTGGCTCCAAAAATGCCCTCCATAAGGGCACTTGTCCTTCGAGAGACTCTCTTGAACCTTCTGATTGAACTGTTCCTTTGAACCGAACGTTGAACCAACACTTTGAACCATTTATTTGAACCAAGCCGACTGAACCAAGTTGTTGAACCAAGCTGATTGATCCAAGTTGTTGAATCAAGATGTTAAACTGACTGAGTGAACCAAGTGATTGAACCATCTGATTGAACCAAGCCATTGAACTGACTGAGTGAACTAAGTGATTAAACCATCTGATTGAACCAAAGCATTGAACCAACTAAACTGAACCAACTTATTGAACCGACACTTTGAACCAAGCCGACTGAACCAAGTCATTAAACCTCATCATTGAACTTAAGTGATGAACCAAAGCGTTGAACCAATCGATTGAACTGGTTCAATGGTTCAACGGTTCAAAATTGCTAACTCTTGGAAGGATCATGTCATTGAACCCCGATGTTGAACCACTTTCCAACGTTAAGGAAAAGTGTCTTGAACCATTTTAGCTCTCTTTCTTTATGAATTTCTTCAGACAAGAGTCTGAAGAAGATTTGTAAAACCTTGCACTCTTTAAACTGGTTCTTTATTTGTCAAAAGACTTGTGCAACCAAAATTGTACTAGCTCAGAACAACAAGGGAAGAAGGAGACCAATTTTGGCCTACTAGACCAAAAATGGTCAACAAATTGGTGATTCCTAGGGGAAGCATGCCTGCTATGCTTAGAAACCAATTGCCTTAAATTCCATTGGGCACAGAGTCGAGATGCAACTTTGAAAGAGTTAGCAACCACCTTGAGATATCCAAGAATAAATCACGAAGGTTTTACCCCCAAAAAGGAAATGAAAACACACACAAGACTAAGAAAGCTACTAACATGTGCAAAAGCACTTAGGGAAAACATGAAAAAATAAGGAAAATATATACATGACGGGAGAAGGGCTCAATGATAATGTTTAAGATGTATCCCATTAACTGGGATATACAATTCTTCACCATCCAACCTAGAGAGTTGGAACGCGTTGTGTTGCTTACATTGAGTGATGACGTATGGACCACTCAATAGGGCATCAAATTTTGTGTGCTTTCTAGGCTTAGCTCAGTCCGCATCCCACTTCAAGATGATGTCTCCTTCAGATAAACCTTTTGATGAATATTTCTTTCCAAATTGTTTCTTCATTTACTGTTAGCAGCTAGTCATAGAAGCCATACCTGGTCCCTTGTCTCTTAGAGCTCTATCATCTTGCATAGCCTAACCTCCATGTTATTGCTTTCTTCTAACTACAGCTAGTGAGCAAGGTCCAAGGCTGGCAATTCAAGTGAAAGAGGCATCCTAGATTCCCTTCCATATACGAGCATGTACGTCAATTTGCCAATTGCCCTTTTTGGAGTGACCCTATCTACCCACAGGGTTATTTTCAACTTGGCATGCCAAGTCCTCTAATTTTCCTCCATTATTCTCTTGATGATCCTGATTAGATTCTTATTGGTGGATTCAGCTAGCCCATTCCCCTGTGGGTAGTAATTGGATGAAGTGTTAATATAGATACCATATCTCAGTGCCCATTCACTTGTTTTAGTTCCCAAAAAAGCTAAAGCGTTATCTGAGATTATGGTAGTTGGAACCCCAAACCTTGCCACCAGGGCTTCATAAAAATATAGGATTGCACTTTCATTGGCTTCCTTCAAAGTGACAGCCTCTACCCATCTTGTGAAATAATCTGTGGTAGTCAGGACCCACTTGTGTCCAGCACTGGAGGGAGGGTTAATCATCCCTATAAAGTCAAGGTCCCATTGCATGAATGGTTGCTCCACCTGAATAGGTTGTAAAGGCATGGCAACTAGCCATTGCTTCCCATCAAAAAGTGCACACTTCTGCACTTTCATACCCAGGCATGGGTGTCTTTGAATAGAGTGGGCCAGAAGTAACCAACTCTCATTATTCTTATAGTTATAGGCCTATAAGCAAAGTGACCACCAGATAGCCTATCATGAAACTTGGACTGCACCCTGTCGGTCTGACTTGGGTCTATGCACCTTAAAAATACTCTTGAGAGATCCATTCTGAAAATCACTCCATCAATTAGAACATAAGGGAGAGACTGAAGTCTAAAATATCTCCTCTTGGTCCTATCAAGGCCCTTCAGGCACTCACCAGTGAGAAGGAAATGCCTCAAGTCTGATGTCTAATCTTTCATGATAGCTGGTTCTTCTATTGTAGTTGCATCATGAATTAGCAGACTGTCCTCTTTTTGTTATTTAAAGTCTACAGCAAGGTGTTCACACAGGCCTCTCCCTCTTACCAACTTGGTGATCTTTATATCCACGTCATATTCCATTACCTTAGTGATCCACCCCACTCTTTTTTCATTCAGGGGACGGTTGATCAAGAAATCCTTGATGCCAGGATGTGGAACCATAAGGTGAATTCTATTATTAGACAACATATGCTTGAATTTATTTAGACTCTGTATGACTGCAAGGACTTGCTTTTCCACATATGTATACCTGACCTCAAAATGCTCTAAGCCTTGGCTAAAAAATGCAAGTGGTTATTCAAGGTTATCACCATTTTCTTGGGTAAGCATAGCGGAGATTACCTCTTAATTTTCAAAGGTGTAGAGGTTGAAATCCTTGGTAAATTTAGGGCTGATCAAAGTGGGAGCCTAGGCTATAGCCTACTTGATCTCTTCAAATTTGTCCTTTCTTTGCGCTATCCATGTGAACTTCTCATCCTTCTTTAGCATAGAGGTCAATGGCTTGACTATCTCTACAAAATTTGAAATAAATCTCCAGATGAAATTTATTTTTTCTGAAGAAGCTCTGTAGGCCCTTCTTGTGCTTAGGCAAGGACAGCTCCAAGATGGAGTGAACTCTCTCTAGATCAATGGTCAAGCCTTCCTTGGAAACAACATGGCCAAGGATTTTACCCTCATGGACAGCGAACATGCATTTCTTCAGGTTGAGAGAGATGCCAAACTCTCTACACCTCTCAAAGATTTGTCTGAGGTGTTCCATGTGTTGGCTCACCTCCTTAGAGAATACTGTCACATCATCAAGATACACTAGCACAGTGTTATTTATCAGGCCTCGAAAGGCCATGTCCATGGCTCGCTAAAAGGTGGCACCATCATTGGACATTCCAAATGGCATTTTCTTGTAAGAAAACATCCCCCATTTAGTAGTGAAGGTTGTCCTATACTGGTCACAGTCTTGCACCGAAATCTGATTATATCCTGAATACCCATCCAGGAGGGAGAAATGCTCGCTAGCTGTCACCATTTGAAGGATTTGCTCCATGCTTGGGAGAGGATAGTGGTCTTTCAAAGAGACTCTATTAAGGTCTCTAAAATCAACACATAATCTTGGTCTTATCCTGGAAGGCAAAGCTCTGCCCAAAAATCTCTTGGCTTGTAAGGCAGAGCTCTGCCAGATTTTACCTTGAATCAAGACATAGCATTTCTTACCTCCATTCTGAGTTTGCACTTTCGTATATGTCTATGTTTTTGTTTTGTGTTAAGTCATTTTCCTTTATGCTTTCATAGAATGATTCCAGCATGTCTAGTGTATTGTGAGTTCTCCTTTTGTAGGTTAGCCAGAAGTGTCCCTAGAGGAGTATAGGCACATGTGAACAGGCTGCCATAGTGTGTCTCAGAACGCCTCTAGTAGTTCTTCCTCCTTGTATATCCACGGACCCCTAGCTCACTGATGTATAAGAATTTATCATGTCATGAAGTGTATGGGAGCTTGTTCTTGGTGGAAAGTGTATGTTCGGGTTAAGAAGATCAACTTTTTTGGTGTATCACTTTTTAGTTTAGGTTTAGGTTCTATTTTTCAGCATCTTTCTCCCTTTTCACCCCCCCCCCATTATTAGCAGTAGGAAATCTAGGACCTCAGAGATACATCAAAGGGAGCTAGCCCTTATCTAGAGACTCTCCCCCTAGTTTTGCCAGACCCACAAGCAAGAGGGGAGTTTCCATTGTTATGCAAATCTAGAAAACATGACAACAACATGGCCTCTTGTCTCAATAGATGTTTGACTCAGCATGGGTCTCCTTTCCTAAGGATTTGTCAGCTTCTAGTTTCAACACTCTATATATTATAATTTCCCATTTGAGGAAGAGATATCTCTCAGCTTGTATGGTGAAGCTCTGCAAAATTTTACCTTGAATATAAGACAAAGTTTTTACCTTATTTTGAGTGTTACACTGAGCATACATTTGGGTGTTCGTTTTGTGAAAGTGTGGTCTATTTATATACCTTCATGTGTTAACCCCAACAATGTCTAGTTTTTGTGTTTTCTTCTCTTGAAGGTCACAGGAAGTGTCTGAAGAAGTATAGGTAAGTGAATAGGATACATAGCAGTGTGTCTCAAAACACCTTTTGTGCTAGTTTTTTCCTCTCTTATCTCTCCACAGGACCCATTGTTGAAACATTGTTGCAAGGAAGGTCTCATTTTGAGTGAAGTGTAGGCTATCTTGTCTTGATTTAAAGTGTATGTCAAAGCTGAGTAGACCATCCATTTGGTGCATCACCACATAGTTTAGGTTCTAATTTTAGTATTTTTCTCTCCCTTTTCATCCCCCCAGTAGTTAGTAGTAGGAAACCCAGGGCCTCAAGGTGCATCAAGGGGAGCTAGCCCCTAATCTAGAGATTCATCCCTCACATTTGCCACCCACAACAAGAGGGATGTCTCCATTGTGTTGTATGGATGAAGAGAGTTGAGCCTCCCTTCAGAGGGTGAAATCTACCACGTCAACAGTTAGTATGGCCAACCAATCACTTTAATAAAGACATATACCCTACAACTCTCTATTAGAGTCATCATCTACCAATTGAAATCTATAAAATACACCATATATCCTCTAAAGTCACTATTATCTCACCTATTGGTAGGTGAAACATATTGGTTTAGGAGTACCAACGCTCTGCCATGGAAGTCAATAGGGCCTAGTCAGCTTGAATATTTGACAAGTGGGCCATGTAATATAAATCCACTACCTCCAATAATATGCCATCCTCCTCATTCAATTGATTAGTGTACACTAATATTTTTTATTTTTGTTCTCATGTTATCACAATAAATAATCATTCCTACAATCACAAATGTTAGCACACTTAGTCATTTTCATCATCTCTTTCTACTTATTTCATCATGCCCTAACATTTTAATTCATTTCATATCTAAGAATCTAATTTTTTAGTGATCCCACCATTTTTAGGGGCAAGCTCTTCATTCATCTCAATGAAATTACTATTTGCAGTGATCTCACCATTATTCAAGGCAAATTTGCCAGACTATCCCATTTTTCTATCCGATGATATTGCTAATCTTGTGAACCTAAAATGAATTTTATGATGCTGTTAAAACCTAACATTGACCTTGGCATGAATCATGCAATACCACTATACATTAAAAAAATAAAAAAAATCATGCAATCTCACTATTTTAAGGGGTAAACCCACCATTTGCATGCACAAAACCACCATTTTCACAGTAATAAGTTCACTACACATGGCATTCCTATCCATATTAATGACTTAAAAAATTAAAAAAAATAAAATTTAAACTCACTTACCAATGCCCATCTATCTATCGGTCACTAGTGATCCTTCATGTGCTCTACATGGTGTCTATTAGGTGGAATTTGAGCCATGTTCAAAAGATCTTGGGAAAAAATCTAGAGAAAAAATCATTAATGGATTAGGGGAAAAATGACTTGTTTTCACCGCCCATACCTAATTTATAGCACCCAAATTCAATTTCTTTTCACCCCATTTCCCCCCACACATCCATTTTGCTACCTCTGCATGTTATTTTCACCCCTTTTTCCATTTTTATCCTTGTTTCACCATTCATCTTCATTTTTTCACTCTCTATTCTTCATTTATCACCATTATCATTCTTTTTGAGGGCCTATCTCCATCATTTCTTCTTCCTCCAACCCCTCAAGGGGGCATCATGTCATCATCATCTTTCACTTAGGGCATCCCTGTATGCCCATTTTTTTGGCCTATTCATTGTTTGAAAAATATTATTTTACCAATGTTTTAAAATTCATTTCAAAGAAGGGGAAAATGTAGACACTTCATTTCTACCACTTCAGTGTCACAAATCATTAGTCCACATCATTGCATAATTAAAACCCTAATTTCTTCTATCATTAAAAATCAACAAATTAATTATCATTTCCATCCCAAATTTTTTTATTACATCCCTAAAATTCATTATCACATCATATCAGGATCCTAATTTCATTAAACACATCGTGGATTAATTCATCACTTTGTAAACATCACCCCTGATCAATTAATCGAATAATCTTATTTTCTCTTGAACCTTGCAAAGTCATACAAACATCAAATCAAATTTAATTAGTTATAAAAATCATGTAAAATTAGCTAATGTAACTCTAATAAAAAAATATAAAATGTATAAATTATATATATTAAAAATAAAAAATCAATTTGTCATCTCAAATTAATGACATAATCCAAACAACTTGTCAAATTTAAATTCTAAATTCTTGCACCAAATCCCAAGTTAAAGTTACTTTTCCAAAAGGGAAAGTGTGCAAGCAAATTTTAAGATCAAATCTCCATGTAATCACACAAAACCCAATCCAATGGACAAGTTATGACATTCCCCGACACACTCAACTCCCAACATTAAATGTTCATACTTCCTCATTCAATGAGATAGAGGACTCATACTCGACCATTGATCTTGGAATAAGATCAATGGTTTCCAATCATCCATAAATCCTATAAATCCAACCATCATCCCTTAATTTTCAACAATATTTCAAACCTAATGAAGTATTGCATCTACAAGATCCAATCCAAGCATCAATTCATCCACCCATAAAGCCAAGTCATCAAGTTTGTAATGGTAAGTTCTACTAAAATCTCCATGCAATCTCCATGAATTTGTAACTACATTCCACATCATTTAAGCAAGACCTATGCCAAGAGGGATGTCTTGTCTTTATGGTAAGTGAAGGTAATTATCCCATAAAACCCTCTGAGCTCAATCTGAGGTACTCATATGCAAGTTTGTTAGCATTCATTTATGCTTTTTTTGGGTTTTCTAATAATTACATTTTTCTAACAAATATTGTGTGTATACAAGAAGAATGAGCAACTTACCTATTCGGGATACACATATCTATATGACTATATATAATCTTGAATTTGAATGAGACGCTATTTTATTTGACTGTGTGAATGTCATATTTTCTTGGGACAAGAGCAATGGATTTGTACTGGAGCACATTGCATGCTTTCCTTATAGAACATTGTTGTTTAGGTTGCTCTTATGATAAAAGTGTAAACTGAGATTCTCTGCATATCCACTTGTAGATGCACTTCAATTGGGCATGGATCATAGATCACAAAATTCAACCTTTATTTTCACTTCTTCTTTAAAACCATAGTGATGTCCTACACAAAAGAAGTGAATTAAGATCAAATGCAAAAGGGAAAAAATGGGGAAGTGGGAATGGCTGAGTTACCTCAGAACCCTATTGAATTGAGCAATGCCTACATAGCCTAATATAGGGACATGAAGTTGATGTGGTTACCCCTCTAAAGGGTGTGTGTAACTATATCATATGCGATGTGGATATATATGATCTTTGCCTAGGCCCTCCTCTTGGTCAAAAACATGCAATCTAGATGTGATATGGATAAAGTCCAAATAAATATAGAGATTGAGCTTGATGTAGTGTGATAATTTTATTTATTATTTTAGTGCTAAATTAATAAGTGCTAAATGTAAAATTCCTTAGGGAACCCTTTAAATAGAATACTCCCAACTTTGAATTCTAAAAACCCATTGACATGTCAATTGAATCAAATAAGGGTAAAATGGTCATAAAAATATACTAAAAAGAAATGTGCAATGAAAAGAGTTCCAAAATGTGTAGTCAATAAGACCAGTCCTTTTAGATATTAGACCAATTCCAAAATGTGCAATAAATCAAAGCACTACTATCCAAATAAGACGCTCTTTTCCAAAAAAGAGAAAATAGTAGAATGAGAGATTTAAAGGACTAGGGATCCCTATGACTTAGATAAGGAATGGCATAGAAAATAAAAAACTTCAAAAAAATACAATGAAATCAAAATAAGAGAGTGACATAATAACACATAGGATTGAAACAATACACGCTGATGGGATCTTAATTCAACATTAGGATCTTATAAATACAAAACTCAAAAAAGACATAATACTTATGTTTTCTTGACCAAATTTGGGTGGATGCATTTACCCACCCCCCCTCCTTTATTCTAGTAATTTAATAAAATAAAAGTACTAGAGTAAAAGGAATATTTCTTGCATGTATTTACTTATGAGCATGTGATTTATTAAAAATGGAGGTGTCATGGGCTTGATGTGATCATCCCACATGGAGAGAATATAAGCTATAAACTTGTTCTCTTCTTAGTCAGATAATTGAACAAGAATCGAGTGATGCCTGTGAAGATGAACCCATTATGTGGAGTCCAATGGTGAATCTAATTAAACATATATGATATGAGGAACCAAGCTATGATTTCTGCCTAAAATTCAAAACTCTATTTAACTTCATCCCCACACAAATAAATATATTATGTACTAGTGTAATTATTTTTGAATCAACCACTGATGATGGCTATAAGATTAATTTTTGTGTAAAACTGGTGTAAGTATAATTCTAAACTAAGTATGGTGTAAACAAAACTGAGAATGGCATGATTTGTCATTCCTTATATATAACTTGGTGAAAAAATTAGGAGATGAGAACATGTACCACACAACATGCCCCTACTCTGATATCTAAGAAAATTGAGTCACATAATCTGAGTAAAAAGTATGAATTATGAGAAATAATATTGTGTCTTTGTGGACAAGCATTGTGTGTATGCCACCATTATCATAATGTGTAAAATCTGAGCCAAAATACATTAAATTCAAGCATATACCATGTACATACCCTATTTCTATTGACCATCTATCAAAATTGTGTAAAATATCATTGTAAATTTGATAAAATACTATAGTAAATTGTAATAACTTGTAGTAACTTGAAATCACCATCTTGTGTGAATCTGGAAAACAATGTTTTATTTTTGAAAATAGTGCTCTATGTTATAGTCCAAAAGGAGTGAACCTATTTGAATCATTAAATCTGAGCCAAGTCTAAAATGAACTAAGCTTTTTTGGGTAACTATGTCAAACACTATTGAATCATTGTGTCATATTGTGTATAATTTAGGTAAAATTACAATGTTTTAAGCAAAAATTTGTATATTGAAACAATATGAGCTACAAATGAAGGTGTATCAAGTAAATAGAAGTATTATCTAACTCAAAATATGGTGTATAGTTAGTGTGTACTGAGTTAACAATCCTTTATGTATCTGAGTTAGTAGAAATAGTGCCTATGTATGCCACCCTTTTGGTGAGAGGGACGAAATAGGTGTAAGGAGTTTGAACCAAAATTGATAAAAAACATAACGATTATTATTTATTTAGTTTATTATTGAAAAAATTATATGATAGAGTTTTAGTATTATTAATATATTGAATGTGGATTGAAACTTATATGGATTCTCATGGCAATAGAAGAATTATTATGGATAAATGAAGTAGGTGTTGTTTGGGTGACTAAAAGGTTGGTACACAAATGAGATCTATGCAAAATGAAAGGCGTTTCAATCATATTTTACATAGAATAAATAGTTTTGGAACCAAATCTATGGTTTTCAAAGATATAAAACTTTTAGTTTTGAGGTAACACGCATTTTGATAATGTCAGGCCAATACCTTAGGAGTATGGTATAGGTAGAAATGCCTATCTAATTTTGGAAATTTGGAACTTTGGATTAATTTGTAAAATTTGAAAGTATTAAACTGAAGTTTTGAATTATAAACATGCTCCAAAAGATAACAATTTTCATGGATCCAATTTGAGGAGGTGGAAGCCCTAATTTAGGCAGGGGAGGAAGTTGGATTGGTAAGTAACTGAAACACCCCTAAAAATTCCTTGAAAAATTGTATTTAAGTTAATTATGAGTCATTTTATTGATTGTATAAGGTTTTAGGAAAATTTTCCATGGCACAATCTTGACTGGTGTGGTCTTGTCAAGTATGTCATGACCTTGTCCAGTTAGATGTGATCTTATCTAACATTACCATCCTTTAGGGTGCAACTGTATATAGCAACTAATTAGTGCTAAAACTCAAAATTATGTATGTATTATATGAATTTATGGACCTTTCATTAGTTGATGTATGATTTTTTATATTATCATTTGCTTTGTGTAGGATGATATGCATTACAGGAGTTCCAACAGATTTGGATGATAAAGCCTACCCATGGGCTATCCTTGTCTGATGAAGAGATATCTACTATTGATATGGGTGGTCTTCGCTATATGGGTTGGTTAGACTTGATGTCATATGGTGTACACATGATGACCACATTAGTTGTCTATGGATTAGATGACAATCACTCTAGAGGATGTCTAAAGGATATTCTGATTATTTGTTACTGGTACTAGGGTTATATTAAATGTTTTTATAGGTCCAAACCCAAAGAATCATGCTCATATATACCTAACAGGTATACCTCATGGATGACATGAGCTTAATGAATTTGATTTTGTACTATCTCAAATTGTGTTATATGATGTTTTGCATGTGTAAAAGTTCCTTTCTATTTTTTGGCTTCATTCATAGTAATGGATGATGAGGGTGTGTCTATTTCATAGAGGATGCATATGATAATATAAAATATAAAAGGATCATGGGACCATGTATTCTTGGGATTTGACTATTCTTTCTCACTTGTATCAATATATTTATAGATTTACACAGGAGGAGTTCAGTGGTCACACTAGCTTGACCACTTTATTACACTATTGGGGCTACAAGCATGTAGCAGTCACTTGACCTGTGGGGATGCCACATCGATTAGGCACATCTATAGATATTTTCATTTATATTGAATAGTAAAAGGTGTTGGGTGAATATTTTTTTGACCAGATAACTGGTGAGAAAAATAGGTCTCTTCAACCACAGCATATGGAGATTGGTTGGCCAGATGTGCAGGTTTACTACATCAATAGGGGACAAATCTCTCCCCTCATCAAGGGGAGGTTCCCTATGAATATGCAGGAGCTATATACTATAAATATAAGCTGAAAATAACACTCGAGGGTAGGATAAACCATCTATCTCTCTTTTTTTAGAGATGATGCTCACAGACAAAGGAGAAAATTTTGGTGAAAACACTTAAGGCACTTCTCTTCTTTCAGAAGTGTTCTTGCAAGGAACAGTAGGATTTATTTCAGGTAATGACAAGTAACTGGTAATAGGGTGAAAAGTAACCATCAATCTAAGATGTAGCACAAAGTCTCCACCTTGACTGCCCAAGAGTGAGATACAAAGAACAATGGGGGCACAAAGTCATCCCATGGTCCTTTACACAGAAAAAGAAAATAAACACACATTGAAGACAACTATGACAACTCAAAGTCTAAAAGTAGCTGGCTTCAGGACACCTTCTTGATTACTTTCACTAGTTCTACTTGCCAAATTAAATAAACAAGAAAACATTTAGAAGACAGACATAAGAACAATCTCCTAAAATGATACAAGCTATAACAGCACAAAGTCTACAAACACTTGCTTTCTCATTCAAATAAAATGATATGAACAACAATCTGAGCTCAAAGTCTCAGTATTTGCCTTTCAATTTGGGTAGAGTTTTGCTTCTGTAATTGAAATACCTCACTTCAAATGATACAAGAGATTACATTATATAGAGGCCAAGGGAGGCTTGGCACTTTGTCCCACGGAGCAACCCATGCTGTGCATTAATGCCTTGGATGCATTTTTGGTTCTGTCAGGGAGGGTCATGCTAGAGCAGGGCAGCTGCCTTAACTATGGCATGTTGATTCATCTCCAGTGTCCTCTCCTAAGCCTGAATCACTCATTCCATCATCTACTACCTATGTAGCTGTCCATGTTGCCTTTACGCTAAAGGGGACAAATAGGTTACGCTTTCAATGCTTGCATGCCCCAAATACCTACCTGGTGGACTATTCCACCTACTAGAAATAACTCCTGCTAAGTTTCCCTCTTTGTCTCTTCTTCCTTTTGGCCCTGGCCTTAAGGTCTTTAAATGCATTCGGGTCCACCTTCTAAGTCTGCAAAGATCAATCAGACACTTTATTGATGTGAATTTGACATCCACGCGTCTGTCATTCTCCTTAGCAACTCCTTTGTGTCTTTCTCACTTTCTATGGCCTCTTTCCACTATGACATAGGTGAGGACATATGGCAGCATTCGCAGCTTCGAAATAAGCTTATTGGAATAAGCTTTGAAACTCGTTAGAAAATTGAAGCGCAAATGCAAACACTTGTTGCGCTCCACTGAATTAGAACGGGACACGTGCCGAGTTTTGCTTCTTTGAAACTTGTTAGAGACTATGTCTTGGCATGCAACACTTGGCAGCTTCTGCTACACTCTAAGACTTGATCTTTTTTGGAGGGAACTTGCCCTTTAGGGTCTTGAAAGATAGTTCACTTTTTGAGTGTTTATTGTCCCCCAGTGAGGATACTTACCCTTCAGGATCTCCCAGGTGGCCTTCAAGCTTTTAATTTCTTTGGTTAGGCTTGACCCTTTATTTCCTTTGAACAAAAATTCTAAAGGAATTCCTTCAGACAATTTGTCTGAAGGAAATATTTCCTTGGCTCTGCATCTTTGACACGTGGCACATTTTACTTCTTCAAACAAGTGACACGTGTCATCTTTCGTCAAAATAGGCAAGGACACTTGGTAGCATCCACCGCTTCTTAGAAACCTTTGAGAAACATTCAGGACTCATTTTAGATTCACACGGAAGATGACATGTGGTAGTTTCTGCCAATTCTTACCAGGGATACATGGAAACTTCTGCTCAGTTTTAGCAATCACACAGAGGGTGACACTTGGAGCACTCTACCTATTCTTTTAGCAACTTGCCCAGGGGCCACCACAGTCTTTACTTGATAATGAAACCAAAGGAAGATGTAGTGACTGTTGACACTTGGCAGCCTCTGCCGATCTCTGTAGGTGATATGTGGTAGGTTCCACTCGTCTTTTTCTTTTGCGCGGTCCTTGGTTGAACCATCCGTTGAACCACTTGTTTGTTGCTTCTTTCCTTGACTAAGGCTGCCTTTGAACCTTTGAACCTATGAACCATTGAACTTTGAACTCTTTTGGTTTAGAGTTCAATCGGTTCATTGGTTCATCCTTTATCTGTTACCTCCTTTTTTTTCTAAGCTCTTTGATCTTCAATGCACTGGTTGAACCTTTGAACCCGTGAACTTGTTGAACCAAAATGGTTCAAGGTTCAAGGTTCGATGGTTCAAGCCTTCTTCTCTTTGATAAGCATTTTGAAGCTATTAAACCTGGAAGCAGTTGAACTTTGAACCTTTGACAAATGCGCTTAACTCTTGTTGATGATGTTGAACCTTTGAACCCATTGAACCAAAAATAGTTCAAGGTTCAATGGTTCAATGGTTCAATCCTTGCTTAGATTCTTGCCGATGGACAATTTTGGTTGAACCAAAGCGCTGAACCAATCCTGAAAATGACTAAGGATTGGAAACTTGCTCCTTTGATTAAACTCGCTTGCAGAAGCCTTTGAACCTGTTGAACCCGCTAGTCCCTTTACCAAAAAGTTTGGAAAATGAGGAAATTGAATGCTCAAAACAAATTTTGAAAAGGGAAGAGACAATTTTGGTCTTGCAAGACCAAAATAGTTCATATGTTGTCCCAAAAATGAGAAAGTTATTTTTGAGGACAACACAAGGTAGGTTCAATATCAGAGGACTATGCATTGTAGGTTGATATTAGATTAGTTGAATGCTAACTCTATTATTTAGAATACATATAAAGGGTTTACTAGGTGGATAGAGGATGGGGCATAACTTTGACATATCTATGGGAGTTGTTGGTACCATGATCGGTGGCCTAATGTTTTTGAGTGGTCTTAGTATGATAGGGTTACATAACAATTTGGGGTGAAACATGATGTGCCCCTAGTTTCATGGGTATGGGTGTAGAGCATTTAAGATCTAGTGAAACCAAGGGATAGGGATAGGCCATGTGTTGCAAATCTTTCCCCAATAACAATAGATGATAGGGATCTAATGATATATATCCCATTTGTGGATGACATGGGGTTTATCAATGCATATACTATATGGTGGATACAACATAGGTGGGCCTTATTATTCTTGGGTGGGGGAGACATAGTTGTTGATGATGTGTTATACCCTAAGATTATTAAGGAAGTTAGAGGTATGGAATGTTTGAATTGGTTTGTTACATATAAATTTATTGTTTTTAAATTATCTACTAAATAATAGGTAATGCTTATTCATTTTCTCTCTACATATGTGATGATGATTACTGAGTGATGATGATTGAGTATGCACTTTGCGAGTTGGCACAACATGTGCCTGACAATGTCATGGAGGGTGGTATTATTCAGTGGGATATGGTAGTTTTTGATGTCACGTGCCTTTATTTGACTGAGCGATGATTACCATTGTTGACTATGTTTGAGTTTTGATAGATTGGGATGAGATGAGAGCTAAGGTGGTACGACTATAAATTCCCCCAACATACCTAACAATTGGTCTAGATCTTAGACTAATAGATGAGTATGTAAAATTACAGTGAGATCATGCCAATATTTAGGTATAGTTAGTTATTATAAGGATCAAAATAGGAGTGAGACATCATGCTCTAGGACGTGAGGTGATCCTAGGGCTTTTAGTTTTAGTTATATTGTGTTAGTTGATGCAAATGATGCGCACATGGATGAAGAGGGTCCTATGAACCACACTCCTATTACAAAGTGATGTACCATTTATATTATTGTATAAAATTCGCATACATATGGCAATGAGTTATTTTTTTAATATTTGAATGTGTTATGATTATATGCATTTAGCATTTTAGACTTTAAGATGTGTGTTTTTAATTTGAAATGCACATATTAGAATATTAATAATGTGGATTTGTGATATCTCTCTAAAAATGATGTAAGAACTATATGTACCCTGAATGAGCATATAACCAACCTAAAGTTATTAATAACTATGAAGCAAACTTATCATGTTATCTAAATAAATTACTCGACCATGGTTACATTACTGCTTTGTCAATAGTTATAGTAGGAATATGTTCACCATATGTTAAAAAAAAATTTATTGGTTGTTGTATTGTTACTATTGGTTGCTTATGTTTTCCTTTTATTACAATATTGATATAAGTTTGCTTATATTTTTGGATTGGTTGCCATTTTCATTGAATCTGTTGTGCAATATAAGATGTATGTTTTTAATTTGAAATGCACATATTAGAATATTAATAATGTGGATTTGTGATATCCCTTTGAAAATGATATAAGAACTATTTGTACCCTGAATGAGAATCTAACCAACCTAAAGTTATTAATAACTGTGAAGCAAACTTATCATGTTTCTAAATAAATTACTCGACCATGGTTATGTTACTGCTTTGTCAATAGTTATAGTAGGAATTTGTTCACCATATGTTAAAAAAATATTTATTGGTTGTTGTATTGTTACTATTGGTTGCTTATGTTTTCCTTCTATTACAATATTGATATAAGTTTGCTTATATTTATGGATTGGTTGCCATTTTCATTGAATTTGTGGTGTAATGAATTTCTCATGGTGTGGTTCTCTAGATGCATTTTTAAAAATATGTTGAGTAACCATTAGTTTCTTAATAGGAATGTCCTAGGATAGCTTAGTCATAGTAGAATTTGATCTAGTAGAATGAGGAGAAGAAGACCTAGATGTCCCCTTTGTAAATGTGATAATACCTCTATCAATATACTGCTCAATTCTATCTCTTAGTGCATAAGAATAATTATCCCAATGGCCATTAATGTGATGGAAGTTGCAATAAGGTCAATTCCAACTTTGTCCAAGTGATATGGTGGGTGATAATGATTGGGAGGATGTGTGATCATCCTCCTATCCAATAATGTTATAATAATGTCATAATACCTATTTCTAAATGAATGAAATTGTATAGGCTATCTCTTGGTGTGTTGAGCTTTAGTCACTATAGGAGTGGCAATGTAAACTAATGTTTTCCCTTTATTGAGTACTTTAAATGGTTGTTTTTGTTTCATAGTTGTCTTTTGAAGAGGTGGGTTAGGTACTTAGACCATATTGGATGACTCTGATGGTAACAACTCAATATAAAATTTTGCCTCTATTTTAGTTAAAACAAGTCCCAATTTATTCTTGAATGCAATAGTATCATAGCAAAAATGTTGTGTTACATCTTGATTCCTCGCTAAGTAAACTTACTTGATTATCCATGGATTTAATATAGTTGATAACTTGATTTGATTATTACTAGCTAAGTTTTAAGTCATATGTTGTTATGGGGCATTGGGGCAGTTGTATGTTGCTTAGATTTCATGATTTCATTACTATGAGATAATTTTAATGTATATTATTTACATTTTGATTATATTAATTTGTTTTTTCAACATTATTTTATGATATATATGTCATGATGTTATGGACTAACTACCTACTTGTCATGAACTAGATGCAGGAGAGATTTATCTCTTGGGACCTGATGGAGGGAGAGCAACATCAGAGAGGGTGATGTAGATGGAGATATTGAGAGACGACAAAGAAATCAGCTAAAAACCTACACACACCATATTAGTTAGTATATGTTATATGCATAATAGAATGGTTAACATAGTGTGGTTTGATGTTGTTTGCATTTAGATAGTTGTTTATGTATGGTTAATTGGGAGTTACTTCAATTTAATACCGGTATGCGGAATACATCATGTGTGATTGCATCATAGACATTATGTGTATAATGTTGCATTTTGATTATGTTTGTGATTAGTTTAATTAACATTCGATTTACCATTTTTAATTAAAATAATATAATAAGTTTTATATGTATTAGTTTGGATACTAATAAAACCCTGTTGACATTAGCATAGCTAAGTAGATAATAAATAAAATAATTTTATTATAATTAATAATTAGATTATAAAAAATAGTAAAAAGTAAATAAAATAAATAAAAACATAAACATACAAAGAAAGAAAAATCAATACATAAAAGGAAAAATCAAGGAATAAAACAAAGAAAAGCAAAAAGAGATCAGCTTTTTAAAAAGGAGAAGAAATCAAAACTCAAAAAAAAGAGTGTTGCATAAAGGGGAGAAGAGAAGCGCAATGTAAGGAGGGAGGAGAATAGAGCATGGCGTAGAAAGAAGAGGCAAAAAGGGGGAAAAAAAGATTGAATAAGAGGAGTTAAGGAAGAAAAGAGGGGGTGATTTGAAGTGTCTTGGAATATCAATGGTAATCTCAATTATTATTAATCAGGTATGCCCATGCCAATACTACTTGAAAATTTGTTTGTTTATCTATTTTTACTTGTCACAACAATATGATTTCTTGTGCTTTGCATATATAAACAATAAACTAGATAATGTAAATATAGAAAGAATACAAGTCCTTCAAAAACCACTACGTTTTCCAATCCAAAACTACTAGATCATTGTAGATGCCTAATGAAATGAATAAAATACAATCAGTCACTACACCTAAGTGAAATGCCTACATGCATCTGGTCTGTTGTTTATTTCTATAACCAGCTATTTGTGTATCTAAAATTATATCAGAAGGAGATTAAGTCAGTAATTTTATTATTTATATGCAGTAATATAATTATATAGTGAACCTCATTAAAATATGTACAATGATTCTTGTGAGAATAACAGTGATTTATGCTATATATGAACAATGATTTAGGTATTCCATCATAATGCTTTAACATAAGCTCTTAATAATGTGAAACCATAATATTGCATGAATACATGTATCAGGATAATTATTGTATAGAAATGTTGAATACATCATAGCGCTCTAACATAGAATATTCATGAACTAAATGTATAAATGAGTTCAATAGAATATTGTATGAATGTGTTTAATAGAATGATTAATTTAGTTTATACGATTATAGCCATAGCTCTGATACAATGATTTATTATGTAAGTTGTGACTATTTGAATATACACAAATCTATATACAATAAAGGCTTTAATTATACATCAATCTGAATATATACATCCCTTAGAGCATACGATGACTCGAGAGAATACAAGTTATTATCAAAGTATATGTGGAATCTAAGGAGCACAAATGTATTTACACATGTAACATTATGTTATGGAGAATAACATGTTACAAATGAATTTAAATTGCGTTATATACTTGATAATTATGTTAGTATTTAGTTATCATCTGTCACAGTGAACTAAATATACACAAATGTATATACAACAAAGGCTTTAATTATATACATGTGATATCGTTATGTATATATCCTAGTGCTAGTATATATAGTGACCTAGATTTATTATTTAGATATTATATGTTTTAATTGGTCCTTGTCAGTATTGTATAGCTAACAATGATCATTATATACATGTGATTAATATGGTGATATAGTCACCTAAAGAAGTTATAATTATGTGAAATTATAACATGTAAATAAAATGATATGTAATTATATAGTCTGAATTGAATATAATATAATTTATATGTTATACCTACAATATGGATATAATATAGTCCATTGTGGAAATGGTTAATGCAGACATAAAAATGAATAGAAATATGGATTTAATGTAATCCATTAATAATTGATAATTTGTTAATGGATTCAACAGATATAATATTGTGCATTTTATCGATTAGCTATATTGATAATTTTGATGGATGTAGATAGAATAAACAATGAATTCATGATGCATAGAGGCATAAGCTTGAAGTATGTCAAGTGCTACACTTAACTCCTATATAAGTTCAAAAGCTATATAGTCATAGATCATAGTATTATCCGTAGGATCATTATATTAGTCATAGATATTGAATAAAGCTTGGCAATATATAGCCATAGTTTTTAATATTATATTTCTATTTGGATATTTCCACATTAGTTATTTGATGAGTAAAAATATATATTTTAATCTATGTCAAACCATAGATGAATTATGAATATAATCAACCAATAGACTAAGTTGTGATTACATATCTTTTATATATCTTACGGATCATAGTCATATGATGACTGTGCTTGAGAATGGATGTACATAGATATGGATGTACATGATTTTAGCGAGATGAATAGTATTGAATAGCTTATTAATAGGGATATTGCTAGTATTGGTATAAATAGAAGTGATACTAAACATTTATGCTGTAATGTTATATTGTCTCTATATTGTTGATTGATTAACATTATGTTCATTATTGATACAATTACATGAACTAAGTATATATATTGAAATTTAAAACTATGAAAGAATATATATATATATATGAAAACCGTGAGGAGGCTAAGTCTGCTTTGGCTATGTTTCAAACTCTAAGTAGAGACTAGGTAATGTATCTGAAGCACAATAGTGTTATACAAAACAAGTCAACAAAGTCAAACTAGTAAAAACATATATAGATGAAATGCATAGACTATTGTAGAGTATAAACAGATAAAAGAACCTTGTGAATGCCTATATGGTGGATTTGAATTAGATGCTATCTTCTTCTATGTTGAGAACTAACAGTAAATAATGAAAATAGAATATTGATATAGAGAGGTCTATTGACTATAGTGCTCAGTTTATATCTTGATGATTCATGGATGTAATGATTGTGTAAATCTTATAAAAATTTAACCAATGTCATTAATGACGATTAGTATATATGTATACAATATTGAAAACTTGTGTGGTACATTTTATGAGTAAATTAATATGTACAAGTGTTTAGACATATATAACATATAATAGTGCAATCCTGATGTGTACTTATAAGTTATAAGTAGTATGCAGTTTAAACATAAGATATACTCAATTGGTATAATTTGTACTTGTTTTGCTTAATATTATGAAACTTTTGATTCCTAAAAGTATAGGACTAGTTGTTCGTGATTGAGTAGTGTGCTCATGTATATTGAACTATGATATTATGGGATGGCATAGAATGTATTTTATTTGAAAACTACAGTCTGAATATAGGTTATACCTAGGTGGTATAAAATTTAATTTTTATGTCTAGATTCATACGCTTGATGGACTAAATGTATGTGTTTAGCATGTTTTATGACAACTAGTAAGTACTACATTGTGTCTGATTACAAAAAATAGAATATGCAGCTTAATATAATATTATACCTAGTTATGATCTGCCTTTGTTTATTTATTATTTATGTAATAAATGATATTATGGAGATTCTTTTATACGCTTGATGGACTAAATGTATGCATTTGATTGTTCCTATGTTTAGCATGTTTTGTGATTGCTAGTATAAAGTAATCTATATAAAATTATTGGTTATGTATATATAAACCAAATCTCGTATTACTAATACTGAGTAAGTAGTGAGACGGACTTCACTAGCTTACTAGTCTCACAATGCCAATTGAAGGTAATCCGATCAAGTGGTGGGTATGAAATTGATTGATCATAGAGATCAATAACTATTGAAAAACTTGGACCAAGTAATGTTAGTGAGACATTATCATTTCATATGTATGATTTAAATGCTTGTATGATATCTTGTTAGAACAGGTTTTTGTATGATACACCGCATGTTTAGTTTTAGAAATCATACAACACATGGGTACTAGCTTGTCTCTATGGATTTCCACACCGTCACTATCTACTTATTCGTGAAGTGAAGGCCATTCCCTGATGAGAATTGTGTGGGGGATGCATGGTTCATGGTTGGTGTGTAAAAGCACTCGAATGATGCTCTCCCTCCCCACAACAATACTTACTTGGAGATGACACTTGAGATTACCAGAGAAATTAGACTTCGGGAACTCATGCTCCGTGGAGCTTTGTATCTTGTATTTGTACATTGTATTGTATTTATTATTACTGAGATATTATCCTTGATGAGATGTAATTATTATTTATTTGTACTTTGATGGCAGGGGTTGTATCAATGTACCGACTGAGGCTAAACATTTATAATTACTTTCCATATTTGATTATGATGTGTTTCATATGTTGATAGTGATTAGTGATAGATATATGTCACATGTTTATTTTACAGTTAATATACTTAGAGTGTTATATTTTAATCACTAATTATATTCTCGTGGTGAATTTAATTGAAGGAATGCATTGATTAAATTTTTAAAAATTATCACATTTTCTATGTCAAACCCAGCGGGGTTGTTACATGTTGAAATGACTTATATGTTTAATACAACAAATTTTCATTAAGAGGGAATACGATACCTACAAAAGATATATTGTATCTCCAAATATGTTAGTTAATAGATTAATTGATGCATACATGACCTAAACCATAATATGTAATGAAAATCTGGCTTTGATTTGCCTTGGTGTAATGATGGTAATCTCTCATATGTCCCTTATTCTGGATAAAATTCATAAGTAATACTTCCTCTAACTATTTATATGCATGTAGAGACCCACTAGGAAGTGAATGATGGAACCAATAATGCATCATAATCTAAGCTCTTTGGAGAGAACTATAATAAAATATGACTGCCATGACAACCATTCATATCTGTTTTTAAATCTCCGATATGTAGATAAAGATGACCACTTCCATTAAACTTAGAAAATGTTGGTATCTTGTAATTTTGTGGTAATGGTGCATAAAAGATATTGTGTACTATGGGGTTGCCATATATAACATTTGAATAAATCCAATAATAATATGCCTTACTTTTTAAAGTAAGTTGATGTATTGTACATTATAAATCACAAACAACATGCATAAGATAAATAAATTATTGTGAAGGGACATCTAGATCATTAAGGGGCTTATTCAATAATTGAATTATATTATTAATTTTAGCCATTGGTATAGGAGAAAAAGATTTAGGGATGGATTCTATCTTCTAGGCAGGGTGAGTTTGGGAGGTTCATTGGTATGTAATGTATCATTAATTTGTAAAAGCACATGACATTTTATTGAATTAGAAGAAATAACACTATTATTTTCATCACTAGAATCAATATGCTCACATATTTTATCCTTCGAAAGAAAACTATGAACATGATTTCTATTTGTAATGACATTATCATGAAGCATACTATCATTTGATTTATCATGTACCATACAATCATCATCAACATGAGTGGTGGGTAAATAAGAAAGAATAATATATGTACCATAAATATTTTCCTCAATATATGCATAATAATCATCATCATTTCAATTTGCATCATAAACATGCTATTTTTCACTTGTAAAATCAACATTTGAAACAACCACACTTTAATGTTTAGAGGAAGGTGATTTAAGCGATGTATTTATATTTGAAATATCATTCAAAGCATCATCACATAAAAGAGGAATACAATTTTTAATTCCATTACCAACATTTGAAATTGAAATATCTTTACTTTGATAAAGGGAGAATGAAGGAGAAATAGTTACATCTTCTACCTTGTTTAGAACATCATTACTTTCATTTTTTATTTCAAAAAAGGAGGGAATAGAAGATGCTTTGTCACTTCATACTTTAGACACATCATTATTATATGAGAAAGGAACATTTTTATAACTAGGTTTAAATTTTTGAGATGTAATATTGTCATTTGTCTTATGTCATGGAATATTAACCTTTTTAGTGCTATATTGTGCAATTTTGAAAAGAGAAGCAGCAAAAGCTTTTGAAAACCTAGGAGTATTATCAAATAAAACATCACCCATAAGAGGCTCTTTTGGAATTATATTATTAATTTATTTCACTTGGTTTGGTAAAGATACAGTGGAAGGAGTAGGGAAAGAGCATGTATATACATTAGCTTCCTTAACATTTTGATCATCACTTGCATAATATTCATCTTAACCATCATGACGATGATAATAATAATAATAATAATAATAATAATAATAATAATAATACATAAAATCATGTTCATCATGGGGATCCAGCATAAAATCTTGGTAATTTGACCATTCTTTATTGTAATTATAAGGAATGCCTAGAAATGCATTAATGGGATGAGGGGTAAGAGATTATGCATTTTAATTTTTTTGAAAAATAACATGAAAACAAGAGAAGAAATAAGTATTAATGATACCACATAGTAAAACATAAGAAGGAAATCAATATTTAATTGGAATCCCTAGGAGGACATAGTTTTAAAGGAAATCCATAGGGTTAAACTAGGGTTTGGCTATATTTGATAAATAAAATAAGTTCACGAATACGTTTTATCAAATTTTATGATTAATGGAGTTTAATCCAATCAAATAAAACTACTAAATAAAGTAAATGAATAATCAAATGGAAATTCAAGCACACATTTACTTGTAAACAAAATGGTATTGAAACCCTATGGTTTTGAATAAGTGTAGACACCTCATTTTTGCCACTTCAGTGTCACAAATCCTTATTCCTGTTTGGTGTCACAAAATGAGCAACTTACCTG
The DNA here is from genome assembly GCA_037957365.1 of Torreya grandis. NCBI lineage: Eukaryota > Viridiplantae > Streptophyta > Pinopsida > Cupressales > Taxaceae > Torreya > Torreya grandis. Next base: position 25,221 of record JARHVA010002770.1, read on the forward strand.
CTCAGACAATCAAATTTGTGTATGACTATATAATCCTAAAGTTGACTAAGATAATTTTTTATTTGACTATGTGACTATCGTATCTTCCTAGGATAAGAACGGTGGTTTTGGACTAGGTCACACTTGATAATGTTCCTATGGAGTGCTATTGTCTAGGGTACTCCTATGATAAAAGTGTCAACTGATAATCCATGTGGATACACATGTAGATGTACTTTAGCTAGACACGAATATGAGATCACATAATACATGCTATATTTTCACTTCTTATTAATCAAAACCCTAGTGAATTCTTGCACACAAGAAACCAACAAAGATAAAATGGAATATGGAAAAAAGGGAGAAATGGGAATGGTTGAGTTGCCTCAGAACCTTGTTGAACTGAGTACTGCCCACATAGCCCCAAATAGGGACCTTAGGCTAATGTATTTTTCCCTCTAAGGTGTGTGTGTGACTGGATCATATGCGATGTGGATCTAAATATTATTCACCTAGGCCCTTCTCTCAGTCAAAATCATGCAATCTAGATGTGATATATATATATATATATATATATATATATATATATATATATATATATATGCAAAGATTAAGCTTGTTATAGTGCAATTTGATTTATTATGCTAGTGGATAATCGATAAGTGTTATCTTTAAAATCCTTTAAGGAACCCTTTAAATAGAAAAATACCAATTTCAATTTTACAAACCAATTGGCACAACATCTGAATTAAACAAGGGCAATATGGTCATAAAAAGAGACCCAAAAGAAACATGTATTGAAAAGAGTTCTAAAACATGTGGTGGAGAAGGCCGATCCTTTTAGAAAACAGGGTAGAGCATTATCATCCAAATACAACACTCATGTCTAGAAACAAGGAAATAGTAGAATGAAAGAGAAAAAGTCTTAAGGATCCCTGGGACCTAGATAAGGAATGACATAGAAAATTGAAACTCTAGAAAATACAAAATCAGTGCAAGAGAGTGATGGAATAAGACATAAGACTACAACAACACAAGCCAATGGGATCTTAATTCAACATTAGGAGCTTCTAGATACAAAAGTCACAAAAGACATAATTCTTGTGTTTTCTTGACCAAATTTGGGTATACACAAATTGTATTTGTATTATTTATAGATTATACACACCTTATATGCACATCATTATCCATAATCTATTTATAAGTCACTTATAAATAAGAATATCTTTAGTAGTTATAATCAAAATATGATTTGTCTATCTTGAGCTAATATCTTTAAAGATAAGATTATTTCCTATCCTAAACCTCCTCGTTTATCTATATAAGAAGCTAAAGGGTAAGATTGAAGGTGGCAGTTCATTGTAGGCTATTTTGTACTGTAATATTTTAGTGTGGAGGGCCGCATTGGCCCTCCTCACATTTGTGCTTTAATATATTTGGTAGTCATTTTACCTTGACATAACTATGTATATTTACATTAATATTATAAATGTATGCATACATAGTGGGTGAAGTCTTGGGATTATTTCAGTGATCTTGGAAAATTTCTAAAATCTAACAAAGAGTAAGGGGTTTCCTATGATGCTCTCAAATTTCTAACTTAGATTAATTTTGTTAGTAGAGGTTCCTGAAAAACCCTTCAAAACATGTTAATATAGAGAGAACTTGCACATGAAGTAGTAAAATTAAACGTGTTGACGATGTGGATTACACCCTTGACAGAAGGCTGAGCTTCTGTCTTCCACGCGGCACAATGGAGACTCCTCTTTTGCCTGTGGGTCTGGCAAAATTAAGAGGAAAATCTCTAGATAAGGGCTAGCTCCCTTTGATGCATCTCTGATTTATTCCAGTACATTTGCTAATATATATATATATATATATGTATATGTATATGTATATGTATATGTATATGTATATGTATATATATATATATATATATATATATATATATATGTGTGTGTGTGTGTATATGTATGTATATATATATATATACATGTATATATATACATATATATATGTATAATGGGGGGGGGAGGGCCGAGGTTGAAAAGAGAGAAAGATACTGAAACATAACCTAAACTAAAAGGGTGATGCACCAAAAAAAGTTTGACCTACTTAGCTTGAGTATACACTTTCCACCAAGAACAAGCTGATGTACACTTCATTTGATATGAGAAATTCTCCTACATCAGTGAGCTAGGGGTCCTCTGGAGATACAGGGAGGAAGAACTACCAGAGGTGTTCTAAGACACACTATGGCAACATGTTCACATGTGCCTATACTCTACTATAGACACTTCTGGCTAACCTGCAAAAGAAGAACTCACAATACACTAAACATGCTAGAATTATTCTGTGAAAGCATAAGGGAAAATGACTTAACACAAGAAAAAGCCATAGACATATGCAAAAGTGCAAGCCCATATGGAGGCAAAAATGCTTCTTTTTTATTCAATGTAAATTTCGGCAGGGCTCCGCCTTACACGCTGAGAGATATTTCTCAAAATGAGAGATTACAATATATATAGCCTTTTGGAAAAGACTTTGGCACTTTCTGGGAAATAAATGACCCATGCTACGTTGAAAGCATTGGGAAGAGGAAGCCGCTTGAAAAAGAATGTTGTGTCGGCTGTCAGTCTTGACTTTGGCATTCAAACATCAATGTGAAAGCATGTGCCGCACCTCTTTTTCTGCAAACAAGACTGCCCCTTCAAGATATTCACGCAGTTTGTCTGCTCATCAATGCAAAGTGTGAAAAAATAGGTCGTGTCTTCACTGTTCGCGCTCCTTGATGACCACTTGGCAGAGACTGTGTCAACCACTGGAATAACTCCTTGTTCCAACACCTTCTTTTGCCACTTGGGTTGTTTTGTCCATATATATGCTTAGTTGGGTGCGTCTTTTGGAACATTCCAGATGTTGTCATATGTGTGCGTGGCCGTGTTCTAGATTCTCTGTTTTGTTCTATCTTTCCTTGTTATTTTTTATCCCTTCCTAGCTTTATCTTTTTCTGGGTTTGTCTTTTCCTGGCCTCGTGAGCACTCGGGGCTATCTTCTCGGTGGGTCACTAAGTTCACTTGCGGCCTATCCTTAAGCTTTTCAAAATCAATGGCTATTTCACCACCTTAAATTTGACGTCTGTGCACCCATCACTGGGCATTTGAACCTCCAACGGCTAGCTCGTTGTGCTCGATTTTGACGTCTTCAGGGCCATCATCCCCTTTGGAAATTCCTTCTACTTCCTTTCGTTTGGTCGGGCCTTTGTCTTTTAACTCTCCTGAAGGGAAGGTGTCCCTTCATTTTTGCCAAGAGTCCCCCGCAAGGGTACTTGCCCTTCGGGGTCCTTCGGGCTCCTTAGTCCTCAAATCCTTCGGACATTTTATCCGAAGGAAATCTTCATGTTTTTTTGCTTGTTTTTTGTTGGCTTTCCCTTTGGTCAGGCTTCTTCTTTGGGTGAATTTCTTCGGACAAAAGTCTAAAGGAATTGCCTTAACATTTTGTTGCGGGATTTTCTTTCGAAAGGATTTCTTTGGACAAAATGTCCAAAGGAATTCCTTCGGACATTTTGTCCGAAGAAATTCAACCTTTGCTTTTTCTTCTTTGCCTTGGTCTTTTTTGCCGCGGGATTTTCTTCCAAAAGGATTTCTTTGGACAAAATATTCGAAGGAATTCCTTCGAACATTTTGTTCGAAGAAATTTAGCCTATGCTTTTTCTTCTTTGCCTTGGTCTTTCTTCCGAAGGGCAAGTCCCTTTTGGGCCTTTTGACTGGCTGCCCTCCGCAAGGGCTAAATCAAACCCAAAGTTACCCTTTGGAGCTTTGTAATGGTCCACTTTGCTCATCACCTGCCCTCCGCAAGCGCTGTTTGGCCTTCAAAATTGTCTTTCGGAAGAGTTGCAAAGGCCCTTTCTTTCTTTCGGAAAAAACCTTCGACGAATACCTTCAGAAAAAAAGTCCAAAGGAATTCATTCTTTGAATTTCCTTAAGAAATGCCTTAGTCTTTCTTCCAAAGGAAAACTCTGCCTTTTTGGCTCTCTTTCTAAGTGTTTTCTGCCCTCCTTTGGCCCTTTGAACTTGGTCTATTTTGCCAATAAAAGTCCTCCAAAACAATTTATTTGCTCTGTCAAACGTGAGAACACATCATGGAGCTCCTTAGACGTTTGAGACACGAAACTTCCACTCAACTTTGGGAACTCTCATGAAGCTAGCACCTTTTGCAAACTCCTGTATAATCGCTCCTTCCAACCCTGACTGTTCTTGCAAACGCTTGAAGTTAAGCCTCTTGCATGCCAAGAAAAAAAATGAGTTGCAGAAGTATACTTCTGCATTATCCTTCATGTTTGAGCTTGGAAATGGAAGGAGAAGAAAAGGGAGACCGATTTTGGTTTGCAGGACCAAAAATGGTCAACAAAACATTTGATATCAATTTAGACTAAATATTCATTAATAGAGAAAACAAATAAATGTGCAAATAAACACAAGCTTATTAGCATCTGAACAGTCGGTATAAACTCTTATGATTAACAAATTAAAGTAAACATAGTACTCACTATGCCCAAAACAATAATAAAAGATATATAAGAAAACTATTTTTGAATAATATGTATTAATCTCTATCACATCGGAACCATAACTAAATACAATTGAGCAATATATAATTTTACAAAGCGTTGTATCTTCATATTCTAGCCTTTTGTTAAGCCCAAAAGGAGTGACTCTTCACATTCAAAAGTCTAGTAATATGCTTACAAAAGTTGAATGCATATAAAAATATTATGTAAAAGACAAAATAATGCAAGTCACACACATGTCTATCATATATACTCTATGATTTTGATAGCCCTATTCTACACTCAACACTTTCCTGGACTTAAACATTTGTCTCGTCCTGAGACAAAGACACAATAAGATACCCTGATCTATAGCTTGAGCTGAGGAATTAAACCAAAAACAAGAGTTGCAGTTATTACTTCATGTGTCATTTACCAGTTTTTACCCTTTGTGGACTACTTAGTTTCCTTTTCAAGTTTTCAACTTAGTATACCAGCCTACCACCATTTTAGGTTTTCAATAAACGAGCTTAACCAGGTGGCCGTCATTTATGAGTTTTCAACCACCCTGGCCCTGCTTCTAATGCTTAAGACCATTTTACAAAATTGTAACAAAAAGTTTTGAAAACTACAAAATTGGAAATGTGCAATACCTACTAGGTAGGTGGTGGCATGCTTTGGGTTAGCTACATAGCAGGTTGTTATGATGATGGATCTGCTAGAGACATGGATGAAACACTTTGTTATATATAAAATGTTGGTGGAGGCTATTATGGTTACTAGATGGTTGGCTACATGCTTGTGGAAATCTTCTTCTATTGAAGTATTTGTTGCATCTATTGAGGGGGAATGAATTATGGCTCATCAACAAGTTGTACAATGGAGGGATTGAGCTGAGATAGACCTTACTTTAAAATTTTCTGGTCAATCATCACTTCTTACACCATAGTGATCAATGTGCACAACAAGACTTGAGTCATCATCAGGTTTTGAATATATTCATCTTCTGTGATGATGATGAGTGCCCTAGAATTTGACGTTTGATTTGGATGTTTTGGGACAACTCCTCCAACTAGTTTGCATGCCTTTGTGCATGAATGCCTATAAATGAGCTATGCAGAATCTCATTTTTCCATGTTTAAATTTTTTGCATGGATTCATCCCCTAAATCAAACAACTACTTGAGTGCATTGTTCATTACAGCAGGGGTAGTTGTATGATCCTCCATCACATCTTTGGCTTTGTTCGCCTTGTCAAAGTTTGGTTTAGCTATAAACAATGAATTGTTAAGCTACCGCTTCTAATTTAACATATCATGTGCTATTTGTTTTGCTTGGAACATAGTTGTGTCCAAAACCTATTTATACTCCTCCAAGAGCTCATAAATCGCCTTTATTTCTGCTTTAATATTTTCCCTTGAGCTTGTAGCATTTTTAAAATGTGTAGCCAACCAGTATTTTGTTAGTTGTGACAATAGAGCTAAGAATTACTTTTCTTTAGACATAACCTGGTCACCTAAGATTTAGGTAACCAGTGTAGGGTAGCTAGTGTCAATGAGTTGGTGTGCATTGGTGAATTAAAGGCTTAAATCTACCTTGCCCTCTAACAATTACAAGACTTCTTGATCCAAGGCTAAAGCCTTATACGCTATTTATTCCTGGAAAGCAATGCACCTTCAATTTGTTTGGTTAGTGGCAGTTGAGAAACATTCAAAGATGTTTCTTGCACAATTGTAGACAAAGCCATGGATGTTGTCGTAGTCATTGAAAGACCCAACATGAAATGCACTAAAAGAAGAGAAAAGGCAGTGCACTAGGTGGATTACGTGGGAACATCCCATGGCCATTGGCTAGTTATTTGTGGTGTAGGCTAAGAAGCCTAATCCTACACAATTCCTTGCATCACAAGTGTTGGTTTCACTATACCCTCTGCTTGTTGCTTGGCTTTTGCCTCTACCTTTGCTTTAGCTTTAGCTTTGGCTTCAGCCTTAGCCTTGGCTTCTACCTCAACTTTAGTTTTAACTTTCAATTAAACCTTAGTTTTAGTTTCTGTTGTAGCCTTAGCTTTAACTTCAGCTACAACCTGGTTTTATCTTTGGCTTCCTTATTTTGAGCTTCTCACTTAGCCTTTTGTTCCTCCCGAGCCTTTCTAATTGTCGATACTTCCTCTTTCTTATATTGCACAACCTATGATTCGTGTTGTTTCTTCTTTGCCTCTACTTCCTTGGCTCTTTCATTTTGAGCCTTTGTTTCTTTATATTTCTTCTTTTTAGCCTCTGCTTATTCAACTATCTGCCTGTGTTCTTCATCCACAGCCTGTTGTTTGCACTACACCTCTTCCTTCATAGCCTTGCGCTTTGCTTCTTACTTCCTTTTATTTTTCTCTTCCTTATCCTTCCTCGTAGCCTCCTTTTTCACCTCTAATGGATCCTCTTGTTCCTGCACATCTTTATGTTGTGGCTCCGACTGTGGCAAACTAGTTTCTCCAAGCTCTTCCATGGGGGTGGATGAATCTAACATTGTAACTAACTCTGAATCTTCCTACAAGGATGATTCCAAAATAGTACCCCTTCACACAGCGATCTTCTTTATGGAATGGGGAAGCATTTTTGTTTGATTTGATTTAAAGGATCTAATGTTGATCTTAATTGGATGAATTATGACCTGCTCATTGAAGTTGGAAGAGGCCACATTGTTATCCATATTAGGGTAGGAACGTGATTGGGAAAAATTGAGCCATTGGGTGGTATCTTCTTAGTCTACTTGGAAAAATTCCATTGTATTAATGGATTATCCTTTAGCTTTTATAAAGAGATAAATTTTTGGAAAGCAAGAAATGTTTGACAAGTTATTTTGACAACTAAAAATATGAAAACATCCTGACTAGAGGTGGGGTAAGATTCACTTTGGGTTCATCATAATGTATTAGCCCAAGAAATGAGTGGTAAAAGGTAGAAGCCCATTTGAGATCCAACAAAAAATATTATTAGTCCACAAAGTGGTCCAAAGCTATAGATAAGTGGCATGTGCAAAGGAGGTTGGGATGGGTCTAACAAAGGGGACCTACATGAGGGTAAAAACCTTACTAGATGCATGGTGTTATTAGACAATAAAACAAGAGCTATGGTAACTAGGTCAAGGACAATGGTAAAGGCATGCACTGTAAAAAAAAAATGTAAAAAAATCAATAAAATCATTGATAACAAGCATGTGTTATACTATCAAATAAATAGAACATGCAACATTTATAAATTGACCATGTAAAAATAAAGTGAATGGGTTAGGGAAACTTACCTTGAATTGATTTGTTGATGCATTAATCTCCCCCATAGCTATAACCACTTTGTGTGAGATGGTTGTTGGTGATGTCAAGATGGATAAGAAAATCCTTAACTAAACCACAGTTGGGGACTCCAAATACTTGGTATACCTTGATGGCATAACTTCTATTGTTGAATCTTTACGGCCTCTTTGCAACTTCTTCCTTTGGTCAAGATCCTTAACCCTAAATCCTCTTCTACTGATCCAGACAACAATTCAAATGACAATTCAGAGGATGGGTCCACCCCAATTGATAACGAAACTTTTGGGAGCCATAACTTTTGCACCATAGCTCCAATTGACTTGCCGTTTGAACCGTTGGAAAGCTAATAATGAGGGGAATGTTGTGAGATGGCATCGAGCTTTTCTCGATAAAGTTTGACCCCATAAAACCCAACGAAAGTGTCCCAAATTTTAATTTTAATAGTGCAGTCTAAAAATAGTAAGTTACTAAAAATAGTAATTTCTCGAATTTTGTATTGTTGTAAATCATGGAAGTCGAACCAATTCATCTCTCTCGAGATTGGTGACCTTCCACATCCTCCCGACACCTTCAAAACATGTATAAATAAAGATGTAACACAAAATGGAAATCAAACAACTCTTCTCAGAGATAGGCATATGTTTGGATCTGCAATTTTGATAAATAAAACATCTTTTTTCAGAGATAGCATTATTTGAATTGTGTTGTGCTTATTTTTGAATTATCTTTCAACCAAAGCTTTCGAGTTTTGGATCATCTACTTCTTTGGGAGGAATTGCATGCGCAAGCAAATTAGACATTGTCGTTCATTGACAAATGACTACAAGAAACGTAAAAATAGGCATATGGATCTATATAATAAAGACGTAGTTAGTTAGCATCTTAGGCTCAATCAAAGATGTTGAAAGAAATTATAATGTCATTGGCCCAATCGATGACATTGACCAAAACAAGGTTGCTAAGGAATGTCTTTGGTCCGATAAAAAATGTTGGTTGTGAGTAGGAAAATTAGGAAGGAGTTTGTGGAATGACTTGTTAAGCATGGGATGTATTAAGGGGGGGGAAGGGGTGGATGAATCAGTATATCATATATCTTATAAACTTTTACTTAATCAAATCCCAGTTAACCATACATTCAAAATATGCAATAAAATTGAAACAATCAACACCACACAAGAGAGAGAGAGAGAGAGAGAGAGAGAGAGAGAGAGAGAGACCAAATTTTAACGTGAAAACCTAATGTGGAAAAAACCACAGAGAACAATTTCAAGTATATGAATGAACACCAATTCAAACTACGATATTCGCAAGCACCAACTTGCAGGAGCACCAACCCCTTTGCTGAGCACCAACACAACTATTCATGAGCACCAACCCCTTTGCTGAGCACCAACACAACTACTATTCATGAGTACCAACCCACAAGAGCACCAACCCCTATTGTGTATACCACACAACTATCTCTCAATGTTGCTTTCTCAACAAATGATAGCACATTACAATATCTCTTTCTTTTCTCTCATTTATTCTTCTAAGTTAGATATAACAATTACAAACCATGCTCTCTTCTATATTACAAACGGCTTCTCAAGTCTTTATTTATAGCTTTCCAAATGAACTTTGGCATTCACCTTTTGTGACCCTTCACTCCTCATAGAAAATGGCACCAAACTTGCATGACCCTTCAAATCCTTGCATTTGAAAAGTCATATTGTGACCCTTCATGAGCAAATGTGTTATTTCCCTTTTTGTCTTTATCTTGGTGACTTTTCGTATTCCTCAAAGTGTCCCTTCATGAGAAATTGCATCCTTACTCTTTTGTCTTCACTTGGTGACTCTTAGAATTCCTCAAGATGACTCTTCATGGAAAAATGTATCCCATATCTCTTTTGTCTTTACCCCGTGATTCTTTGACTTCTCCATGGGCCCTCTTTTGACTTTATGTAGCCAAAAATATATTCATTAATATTAAATAAATATTAACACACATTAGTCAAGATATGAACATTAAAAACACCATTAAATGCTATGAGGCCTTTATCACCAACAAAGGCTAGACCTTTGACATCAATGACAATATTTCCAACATGATTTGGGGCAAAGAAAGACAAATCTAATGATATGAAGGTGGTAGTCTAAATTATATTTACTACATATCTCTCGCAAAGTGCTCGAAACGAACCCATTGTGATCCTAAATATATACATTTAAGGAGATTAATGCACCACCAAACCCTCGACAATAAAGTGTCTATAAACGTTATTTAATGGGTATACAAGATTCACTACAATATGAGAACCAATCGTACCTATGCTATACCACACCTCAAAAATATTTTTCTATGAGAAATGAAGACTGCCCTAATCAAAGGTGGTCAATAAAATTATCTTATAACTTATCAGATGGTCAAGGGAGAATTGTTTCCGGAAGGATTGAATGAATATGGTCAAAAATTTGTGATTGTCTAGTTTATTTCAACTATTAGCTAGTCATTCGTAGTTAATGTTGGGAGGAAGTATTCAGGGGTTTATTTACAAGCTTTACCCAAATTAGAAGGTACGAGTCTTATTCTGGTGGTAGTCAACAAACTCACTAAAAATGACCATTTGTTGTAGTCCAGCTTATACATACTCAGCAAGTGCAGCAGCAGCAACTTTTATGGCGCGCGACTGGATAAACTTCACATAAATCTAAAAACTATAATTAGTGACAAAGACCCCCATCTTCAACAACAATTTATGGATGAACTTGATTTCAATTCTTGGAACTAAGTAGGCCCACAACCATTTATATCATCCTCAATCCATTAGGTAGAAGTAAATTGTGAATGAATGCCTTGAAGGATATCTTCATTGTTTTATGATTGCTAAACAATCACGCTGGCTCAAAGAGCTTTGTTAAGTAAAATGGTTGTATAACACTACATTGCACCATCCACAACTTCAAATTTGTGAGATCATTCAAAAGTTCAAGCAATAGAAGATCACGTGGAGCACCAACAAAATGTTCTACAAATCTTTATGGAGAATCTCACCATGGCATTAAACATGATCATACCAACATAGAGCGAGAGGCACTTAAAGGTCAACGACTGAATTTTTGTTACGGTTCAGTTGTACAAACATGTCTCCCAAATAATAGAAAGACAAAACGTTTGCCGCTGAATTCTATGGGCCCTTCAAGGTACTTCACATGATTTAAAATGTGGCTTGCAAGTTGGAGCTCCAACCCTTCTCATGAGTCCATCTAGTGTCCCATGCATCATCCCTAGAGGTGGTCAAGGGTGATTGGACTTCAGTGCAAACAAAGCTTATAGAATGGACGAAAAAACAACATTACTTTGGACCCTGAAATTGTGATGGATTGATGATTGAACAATTAGATAACATGAAACTACAGAGTCCCTAAATCAAATGGAGGCCCTTGCCCATTAAAGATGATGCTAGGGAGGATAAGCAATTCATAAAAAGACATCTGAAACTATCAAGCTTTGAGAGCAAAGCTTTTTGATGCAAAAGTGTATGTTACAACCCTAGCATTACACGTCATTATCGTGTACGATTACCTTAGCATTACACATCATTATCATGTATAATTGGGTTATCAAGTAGCTAATTGCCAGCTCTAGTATTATAGGGATCTGTCATCATCAGATAATAATAGGTGATCTGTCATTATTTATGTTGTTCAGCTGTTAGATTTTTTGCCATTTGTTCACTGTAGCTATGCTTATCTTCTTCAGCTGCTATCATGTGATATGTTTATTACAATCTGTTGGTGGATCTGGCCCTATGGGGCTGTTTGTATTTTGGATTTGTGTCTTTTTTCTCATTCTTAAGTATTAAAAAAAAGAGGCACCGTGTACCATCTTTATGCAGTCTTCTAGTAGTTTCCTAGTTTTTTTTTTTTGTGATAGAGACTTAAGGGCTCATAGGATGCCCTGACCTAGCTATGCCTATATAAACAAGTAGTAGGGCTTAATTTGTGGAATCATCATTCGGAATTCATATCTTGGTTCGATATATGTGGATGTTACCCCTTTGGTATGGCTCTGCCCACTAAATTTTAGCTGTATGGCATGCTGCCTTCATCTATTGCTTGAGATTTTTTATGCTATTTTACAAAACTACTGCTTTATCAGTAGATCTGTGTTATTTTACCAGCAAGAGATAAATATTATTTCACAAAAAAGAATAACCAATATTTCATTGAAAAAAAGTAAGCAAATATATGTAGCATGTTGCACAAATATGCAGGAGGAAAGTTGTACCACACAATTGCAGCCATAGACATCCCTACAAAAAGGCCGCCTCACTTAGAAAACTGGGATCATTCCTCCATGCATATTAGCCCAGGCTAGGTCTTTAAAATTTTACCCAACGTTAAAACAAGTTAATAGTGGCCATTTTATCATTTTTATCTGACACAAAGTTATGCACAATGTAACATACAAGCTCTACATGATACAAAGAAAAAGTTGTGAATGGGGAAAGAGGTTAGAGGATGAGAAACTCAAAGCGGTAGATTACATTCACCCTTCCTCCCCCAACTTATACATGCTTACGATGCTTGTGTGCTAAATGGGTCACCTCGCCTTATAATTATTACCAAAAAATACATGAGGAAAACTGTCATTAGCATAATGACTACTCATGGAGGTCATCTTGAGAGGACTTAAACACGAATAAAATCCCACAAAATTTAAGAATCTAAAAAAAAAAGTTAAAGTTGTTGATTTAGAAGTAATGAAAATTGATATACACATTGAAAAATTTCTGTGTCTAGCTCATACAATTGAAATGAATGCGAATTACAATAAAATGATTGATTGAGAAAATAATCCAACTTTCTACCTCTAAGTGCTTTCGAGACAAACACACTTTTCCTGTGCCAAGAGAATTTACTGCAGAGCATGCTCCACACTTGATGTATCAAGGATTTTTATATTTTTACTCTGTCTTTGATGTCTAATAAATAATGTTCTAAATGTTGGTTTCTATGGTTCTGAGTGAGCTTTCTCATGGCTTTTACTTCTATTTGTCTGGCCCTTTCTCTGCTAAAACAGAAGTGTTCTCCAATCTCTTGAAGTGTTTTCATTCTGCCATCATCCAACCCATAGCGTAACTGCATTACTTCTCTCTCTTTTTTAGTAAGAGACTTCACAAGAAATTTCTCAAGGTCTTTCTTCATTAGCTGTTCACAAAATGACTCCTCGAAATTCTCAGCAACTGGATTTGCAATAATTTCCTGGGCAAAATACAATTTTGAGTGATTACATAATATTGGTTACCGAGCAATACATATTACAAATATCATGATTAGAATGAATGAATGCGTGCTTCTGGGATCAACCTGTGAGATTTTTTAAGTCCCATGCAGTGATCCCAGAAGCGCTGAATCAAAATGTAAACAACGTGGAAGCCTGAAACATTAAATGATTAAAATTGTCAGAGTTTGAATTTTTGACTTGAAAGAAAAGGAGCAAGATTTCCTACTGAAAGCTTCCTGTCCTGTTCTTGTCCAATGCACCTATCCGCAGATGTTGGAAATCTTGAAGATCTGATCACACTTATCATTTTTGTTATGGACATTCCCACTACCTCCGCAACCTCTTCATTTGTTGGATGCCTTCCATGCTCTTGAGACAATAGCCTCTTTGCCTTTCTGATTCGAGTTAACAACTCATAAACGTGCACCTTCAAAGTCAAGTATTAAAGATGAGATAGGCTAATTTATTCCTAGAGATTACTTACAATGATGCTTGAATTCACATAAAACATTTGTGACAGAAAAGTATTCCATTCTTAGATTCCTGAGATTTTTTCCACAGGTTTTCATTTTCAAAATATGTCTAGATATAATTGTGTTCAACCCACTTGATTTTACTGACATTTCAGGATTAAACTTCCAGATCCTTCTTGAGGGACAATTTGGATTATAGAATTGTCCTAAAAGAGAGGTTTAGAAGTTTAGATCTGAAGTGTCGGTAAAATAAAGTGGATTGAACACAATTGTATCCAGACATGTTTTCAAAAAGTACCAATATTTCTACCACACAATCTCAGCAGTTAAGCATCAAAGTTTTCTCAATTGAAAACTACACAAACTTTGAACAATATGATAACAAATCCTACAGGCAAACGAATTGTCCTTGACTTTTGTGTAAGTGTCTTTGTAATAGCCTGTCTAATCCACCAATGAGCATAGGTAGAAAATTTAAAGCCTCGCGACCAATCAAACTTCTCAGCACCTCGCATGAGCCCCATAATTCCTTCCTACAATCAGGACATGTTTAGTTTCAGCTAAGTAGACTGCTGAGCTAGATGTTTATAGCTGCTTCATACTAGCCCATATGGAAAAATCAAACAATATTTCATTTGATTGCAAACAAGAGCCTACACAATTGCACTCATGGCTGTGAAGATTCAAGCATGAAGCCAACCTGAATGAGATCTTCCAGGCTCAATCCTCGATTCTGATATTTTCTTGCAATAGATATGACTAAGCGTAGGTTGCTCCTGATCATTTTCTCTCTAGAATCTCTGCCTACTTGTAAACGCTTTTTAAAATTGTTCCGATCAACACCAGCAGCTTTTGCCCATTGAGCCAAAGTAGGCTCTCTTCCAACTTTCTCTTTATAGCTTTCCCTGATTCTATCTAACTTCATAAGGTCCTAATGGCAAAGATAGAAAACATTTCAGAACTGTTTGCATGCTTACGCAGAGGAATACATGGGTCCAACAGATAACATAATAAATGCATTTAGCTTAAGAATGAAAGAGGAGAGATTTCTGAAAACGAATACCTGTAGTCCTTGTGATAACACTATTTCCTCTTTAGCGGTTAATAGCTTTGAGCTGATTGAGCTTTGTAACAATATAACTGGGTCAGAGACATTATGTGCAGATGCAACAGACTTTTTTCCTTTCCGAGCTGGTTTGGCAGCCACAATTCTAGCAGAAGCATTTGCAGCCTTATCAGATGCCCTTCCTCTTCTAGTTCTTCTTTTCATTTGCCGCATAGAATTTACTGTTATTTCATAAGTCTTTTGTAAGGGGTATGTTGAGGAGTCTGCCACATTTCCCTCCAAGAGATTAGAATCTCTTTTGCGTGTATAAGTAGAATTGGAGAAGCTCAGAATTTGACATTCACACTTATCTTGCAAGTCATCCTCTGATTTGACATTATCCAAGGACTTCATAATTCCTACCCTTGCCATCTCAGTGAGTCTAGCCCTTTCAAGTCTTAGCAAGTCAGCCTCAGAAGGGAAGTCCTTCAAGTACTCTCTTGTTGACAGTGTTTGACCCTCCGACAAAGCAACTACATCTCTGGCAGCTTTCACAGCTGCCTTTGCAAGAGCCACAGCTTCTGCAGCTGCAGCAGCAATTCCGGCAATCTCATTCTGTAATAATGTTTCTGTAGCCATGGTTGCATCCATGGTAGGCTGAAAGGACAAAAAAGAGAAAACCCAGTTAAACTGCAGAACAGTTAACCTATAACAGAAAAATCATAAATTAGTTTACTGTACTAGTGGTAAAAAATTGTTCATGGAAATGAGAAAAGATTTCTGACTAGAGGATACAGGCATTCCTAGCATTATTGGTAATCTTGCAATGAAATCAAATAAAAGTAAGAATAGTGATTTTGACCTTAGTATGGTGACCAATAGGCTGAGTGTTGAATTGCACATTTTCAAAGGTCGTCAAAGAAGTAGAATGAACTTTCACAGCCGGCACATTCACTTTTCCAGCATAGCCAGGAATAGCAGTCACTGTCAAAACTGTGGTTGTCTCACAACAAAAAGCTTCTCTGATTCTCACTGGGTTATTGCCACAAAAACTTCAATGTCAATCATCATCTGTACTCAACAATGGCTGGAGGATACTGTTGAAACATTTTCATTTAAGATGATTGGAGCACAGACCAAATAAAACAAGTTACATTCTGTTTCTATTAGCTTAAATGCTTGTGAAAGAAGAATACGATTCCAGAGATCAAAACAAAAACAACTATGGAAAAGGTGCAAAGGGAATAGAGTTATTAGTATTAAACACCAAGCAACTTAAATGGAGATAATGGAAACCTGAACCACAAACCCGATCATATGCAAGAACAACAACAATCACATATATGTGCGGAGGGTGCGATTCCTCAAAGGTGGTGTAGACCTGGGTATAGACCAGGGTAAAGATCTATAAAACCAAAAGTCCACTATAATAAGAAAGGATTTTCCATCTCTAGTGACCCAAGAAAAACTCATTGTCTTTGCTATTGTCAAGAAAGGTTGCAAAATACAAAAGATGACTTAAACTCCTTGTAATCCTGAGGTTTTGTTTTTGAGTGATTGTTCAGTGTACAAAATTGTGAGAGTCTTCTGGTGTCAACTGTGCAGACTGTATTTTGTCTGAAGTTTCGGGTCTCCCTGCAGGACCCATCATCAAGGGAAGAAAAGTTTGAAGCCAAAGTTTAAGTTAAAGATAAAAGTAGTCATTTCTATATATATGCCTGCAAATATTTCTATACGATGCAAGTTCTGTGTGGCCATAAGAAGGGAAACTTGCTTGGCATCATAAGGCAGAGGACTATGTGTAGTTACCTTTTATTCTATTAGCTGGGGGAGGCATCATGTGCAGAGAATGTCCAAGTTCAAATTTTACTTGTCACAATGCAAGTTCTGTGTGGCCATAATAAGGGAAACTTGCTAGGCATCTTAAGGAAGAGGGCTATGTGTAGGTCACCTTTATACTATTAACCCAGGGAGGCACCATGTGCAGAGAATATCCAAAGCACTGCTCATCCCCAGGCTCAAGCTGAATCATAAAACCCTACACTTCAAAGTTCAAATCCTGTAGCGGAGAAGAACAACATGCTCTGATTCAAATTCCATTTTTAATGCATGCTAATGAAAAGGAACATTCTCTTCTTCGGCTATTCATTATCAGTTTAAAAAAATTAAAACAGATAAATATTTTCTGGAAGGGAATGCTTTTTATACTGGCATAAAAAGGAAGACATGCCTGGATCAATACTATCCTTTGAACTCTTGGACTCTTTGGACTGCCGGGTGTGCAAACGTGACACTTTTGGACTCTTGCCATTTGAAGGGTTGGGGTGATTCCTCCAGCAATTAAGTGTAATCTGAAGATCACTCGCATTGTCTGCCTTTCTGCTGGGTATAGCTGCACTGCACTTGTGCATCGTATACTGTATAGCAGAGTGAATACAAATTTCAGGTCAACAGAAGCTGGTCTTGCTCCAACTAAAAATTGTGGCGTACTACTTCGAAAACTTGACATTTTGACCAAAGACATATTTCCTAAAGTTACCAGGTTAATTGAAAAGGAAAGGTTCTTTTTAGGTCCAGAATTCCAGGTGCCCTGCACAGCTAACTATGCTTAGACTACAGGGGATCTTTTGCAGCATATGAGGCCACCCCACACGCATAACTGTGCTTTGACTATGGGGCACACATACTTTACCCCCCTCTGGATTCAAACCTGTGCCACCTCCACTCAAGCACGAGATCTTCGCTGTCAGACCCACTCAGGTGTGCTTGATAAAGCAAATTTCATGATTCAGAGGTTGTGTAAATCCTATGCAATTGTGCAAATTAATGTATTGTGATAAAAATATAGGAACACAAACAAACCATGAGAAGGAAGAATAGAGTTTGAATTGATGTAAACAGAGAAAAGGAGGCCAAAAAATGACACACAAGCTGTTGGGTTCAAGCAGTGCATTTAAGTCCTTGACAATTGTGCAAAGTTATTCAAATTCGTTTTAGGCTTGTGTATTGTGATGAGAAATAAGCAACAAACTCTGAGAAGGAAGAATAGATTTTGGGTTAATGTAAAGAAAGCAGAAGAGGGCAAAAATGGCACACCCGCTTTTGGGCTTGAGAAGTGCATTCTGTAAATGGTCAAGCAGATGAATGAATGGAACATATGCAAATGGTCTAGAATGTGGGCAATGCCCATATAACAAATCTGATTTTATTTGTTTTGGTTTCAAATCCTAAAGAAAACTTCATACCAATACCAACATGGTTGAAATGACAGAGCTAATGAAATCTGAACTTAATGACACTACCCACACGGCGAAAATTAGAGAGCTATGGAAATCTGAACCTTATAACAATACCCACACGGTGAAAATGTGAGAAGGGAATCTGAACTTCATAACGATACCAGAGAGGAAGCAAGCAGCAGAATGTACACAGTATATGTACAGAATTGAGAGTTTGAAATAGGATACTTACAAGGGCAGTGGATATTTCTGGGTGGGAATTTGGATCGCAAACACATTGGAGTAGTCTCTGAAGCACAGAGCAACTGAAATGATGGGGATCCTGTCTGAGGAAGCATCCATGCCATGACGAAGGGTACGACACTCCTTTCATCCAAAACCAAACACAAGGTTTGGAGAAGATAGGGTTAGCCTATGGCTGAACGAAGGACTTTTGTTTTCGATAGGTTAAAATGTTTGGTTTGGTTGAAGGAAAATACTCCACGTTTGGGATATTGCCCATGTTGATAAGAAAATGGTTGTTACTTCAGATTATATGCATGTTTTTTAGGGTTTTTGAGGGGGTTTTGAGCATTAACTATTTAAATATGTGGTAAGAGTGTAATGTGCAATCAAAATATGAGATATTTTGAACAGAAGAGTTTGGATGATATAAAAATTTTAGACACGAAAATGGAATTTATAATTTTTTTTAATTTGATAAGGTTAATGTTTTTTATTGGAGTTAGGAATTGGTATTCACACGGTTTAGTTTTTTTTGAGACAATCAAATAAAGTGAAATTATAAAGAAATTAAGATATAAATCAAAATCTACAAGACTCCGCGTATTAAGATAAAATGTTTCCATAAGAGAAAGGCAAGAAATAGTAATAGGATACCAATCCTCTACCAAATAATAGCAAGCTATTTAAAAATGAAACCACAACCTTTCTATGAAACTTTAACGAATCCATCATGTAGGAACTCAGAAAGAACAACACAAAGGTGGAAGTCAACTAGAGGTAGTCCAGAGTGGCATAGCCCTCAACCATAGGCTAGGGCCTATTTTCGCTCTTATCTTGAAAGAAGATCCTTCATCGTTCGTTGAGATTCATCTCTCACTAATTCTTCTATTTCCATCCTCAGTTTTTCTACCTCGAAGCCTCTGTCTTTCTTCTTAACAATAATACCTATATCAGCGTTGAGTTTTCTTGCTCGCTTAAAGTAAGGGACAATAACAAGGGAGAGGGAGACCACAGAGGGGTAAGGATACACCGCAAGGATAGGGATGGAATTTATAATCAACATAAAAAATTTCAATAGATAAAATTATATCACAAATTTAAAATAAACGTTTTGAAATTAATATATTTTAATATTTTATAAATAAATATATTTAAATTAATATTAAATAAAATGAAAACTAAAATAATAAATATTATTAGATCAATTAATTGTTATTTTTTAATTGTGCATTTAAAAATGTTAAGTATTTTATATTTATTTGTTTATATATATATATATATATATATATATATATATACACACACATATTGTGTGTATATATATTGTTGACCATATATATATATATATATATATATATATATATATATGGTCAACAATATATATACACACAATATGTGTGTGTGTATATATATTGTTGACCATTTATTTATATATATATATATATATATATATATATATATATATAGTGTAAATATAATGTGTGTGTGTGTGTGTGTGTATTGTTGACCATTACTTTACATGGTGATTTTAAGTTAAGAATTGAGAACTGAAGGATATATATTCTGTTATTTTTTTCAAAAGATTGAATACTTTACCATTTTGAGTGTAGCAACATATCAACATAGAGACTTACACTTCCCATACTTTTGGAATATATATATATATATATATATATATATATATATATATATATATATATATATATATATATATATTTTGTGGAGTTAAAATATTTTACAAAAAATAAAATATCAAAAAAAATTAATACTTATATTTCTTTCCTTAAGTTTTCACTTTTACGAACATGACATTGTAAATAGGTTTTTAATTAAGCAACAAAGAGTTGGTTATTAGAGAGTGATCTCGTATGTAAATTTAGTAGGCAACATTCTAATCAAAGATTTAAATATGTGATGTGGGGCGGGGAGGGACAGGGGGCGTGCAGGTGGGTGGAAGTTATACGAGATAATATATATAGAGAGAGAATAGAATTCGAATATAAAGGTTTATTTAATTTATTCATTTTATATATGTCATATTTTTGAGAAAGATAAATTGTTGTAGATTTTATTTTCTAATTGCTAATTAAAGTTAGAAAATGTGAACACATATATTACAAAGTTATGAAGGTGAAAATAATCATTACAAAATTTGAAATGGTTGAGCTTATATATGTCTCTTTGGCCTCTAATGATTGCATTGATTGACATCAAAAATAATGCTCAACATTTAGGCACAGGGAAATGCATCGTAAAAGGGGGTACTACCCCTCAACCCTACACCAACTAAGCTTTTGAAAATCATGAGTTTTTTATGCAGGAGCATCACCTACCACATTGTACATATCAGTCAATTGCCATGTTTTGAGTCTTTTGCAAGTTGTTTTGGTCATCTCAGGTCTATAGGAGTCATTTATGGTTGCTAGAATGGTGTCAAATTTGAATTAGAGGAGTATTGGCATTTTCTCGCCAAAACTTTGGTTTGAATTTTCAAATGCTCTTGTGTAGTTTACGAGATCTCAACCTCGTTTCAAGAGGTCTCAATGTTGTAAGTTGTATGGTTAGGTTCTAATAAGGGGTCACGGTGTGTTCAATCCCCACATGACTCACATGATGAGTCACCTTAGTGGTTATGATAGAAGTTAGATAGTTTTTCACTTCCCCATCATACAAGAGGAAGTTAGGAAAAGTAGTTAGATCAGTTTTGACAATAAAAGAGAGTTTGGAAATGTCTTTGATGTTAGTCAATCGAGGTAGAAGAGTCAGATAATGAGAATGGAGGGGTTGGATTCAAGAGAGTGATGTAGAAGAACCCCTAAAGGAATGAAAAAAGAAATTTTGTATTCTTGAAAGCAAAAGTTGCAAACTCTGTGTTATTGTATATAAGCTTTGAAAAGGACTGTGTTTTGAATATTTATGGGAGAAAGATTCAAGAAGATAACTAGTTCATGTTTCAAACATGAGTGGTGAGTGTGCTAGTTGCTTTTTTTTATGGTAATCCAAGTATTCACTTTGTGAGTTTCGATGTTCTTTAAACAGGTACATCTGCAAACTCTGTTTCTTGCTTATTGTTCGAAAAGATGACTATGAGAACACTATATGTTGAAGGAAGTTGAATAAAAGTTGTGTGAGTGCCACTATGCATTTATAAAGTTGTGATTTACTATTCTAAACAAATCTCCTGAAGTCGTAGTTCATTTTGGATATAGGCTCTATGTGGTAGATGCTTAAGATTTGTAGGAGAACGTGTTTGTATTCCCAGTTTAACCAAAATGCAAGGTAAAATGTTAAACAAAGAAGTCATAGCTAGTGGAAGTGATTAAATACAGTGTGTATAGCCTGTGCAAGGGTTGTTCAACATTTAAGAAGTTTTGAAACCCTTTTTGTAACCTTAAAACAACAGTGTGTCTACTTACAAGTGTTAATTGTCCTATTAAGAAACACAGTCGAACAAGATTTTAATGAGAAAACTTGAACAGAGATGTTACAAAAGGTGTTTAGGAATTCTAAAAAGTTTAATGGGTTAATACAAATCCTAATCAACTATCATAGTCGATTGAAACTCCTTATGAAGGTTGAAACATAATTGTATACCCTCTAGGGTCACTCATATTGCATGCAACCATGAGTTAGGGTTTTCTCCTACAATTTGGATTTCCAAGCGATGTCATCGTGGAAAAATCATAATTTTTTTTGAAAAGGTCGAGAAGAAAGTCCTTCAAAATACTTTGTAGGTTGTGAAGTTATTCTTTATTTTTGTGTATGGTATTTAGAAGCTTGTGTCTAAATAGGGCAGTGGGAGGCCTAATAGGGCTAAACAGAGGCTAGGAAGAGGTGAAAAAAGAGATCTAATGATTGAGTTAGGGCATGTAACTTCATAGAAGGATAAAAGATAATAGAGGGTATTTGGAAACATGTCTTGTTTTTCAAAACTCTATAGTACTGATCCATACAAAGCATTTTAGCCTTAAAAAAGGCTACTAGGCCTGTGTTATAAAAGAGAAGAAGTTGCAGAGAATAAGTCTAAGAGAGAAGAGGGGTTGTGTGAATGAAACATGGGGTTCCATAAGACTGAATGGATATGTTAAAGAGAATAATTACTTTGTATGAATAAGAGAAATCCTAAACCTTACTTCAATAACTAAGTTGTCTCCATGCAAGCATGAACAAGTTAAGGTAATGATCCAAAACTCAGAAGTTCAAGTTGATAAATATTTCAAGAACATAGAAATAACACAGTAACAATGAATTCTCTAAGAAGAGATGTATTATTACTCAAGATCGCAATACAACTATATGCTTATCTCTGGGAAGAGATGTCTGATTTTCCATTTTGGGTTACATATTCATTTATACCCATTTTGAAAGCAGGGGGAGGATGTGGAAGGTCACCAATCTCAAGGAAGATTAAGTGGTTTAACTTCCACACTTTAAAACAATACAGAATTCGAGAGATTACTATTTTTAGAAACTTACTATTTTTAGACTGCACTACTAAAATTGAAATTTGGGTCACTTTCATTAGGTTTCTAGGGTCAAAATTCATTTACCAGAGTTCAATTCCATCTCACGGCATTCTCCTCATTCTTAGCTTTCCAACGGTTCAAACAGTGAGTCAATTGGAGCTACGGTACAAAAGTTATGGCTCCCAAAAGTTTCATCATCAATTGGGGTGGAACTGTCACCCGAATTGTCGCCTGAGTTGGTGCCCAGATCAGGTAAGGTATTCTAAGTTGCTAAGTGTGAGTAGTGGATAGAGGATAACCAATATGATTTTGAATGAAGGATGAAAAGTATCAGATAAATACTAGAGTATTTGAAGGCAGAGCTAAAGAGTCTGTGTAATCTAAAGTTGAGAACAAATTGACAAAACAAAGATCAAAGCCAATTGAATTTGTAGAGGTAAGAGAATGTTTGTTCCTTATTTTCATGCATGAATGACAAATTGTATGAATCCATCTGCATCATTTGGTATCAGAACAACAAGGTAATGGGACAAGAAGTGAAGTACAACCAACAAACAAGCACAAGGTACATGATTTGTTTCAATTTTCATTTGATGTTTTTATTTGTTGATGAGATGTATTGAAGTGTGAGCAGATAGTTAAGTGTGGTAAGCCAGCCCTGAGCTAGTGAGGTTTGTTGAGAAGATAGATCTATTGAGAGCTCCAAGAGAGAGAAGCTTAAAAGTGAGCTTGAGGAGAGAAAAGAGAGTCCTAGTGAAAGAACAAGAAGAGTGAGAGACCCAATTGAGGTCAATATAGAGAAGAAGATAGACCCAAGAGAGAGGTCATGATGTGGAAAGTGAGAGAAGGCTTGTTAGAAAGAAGAATAGGTCTAGATGAGATGAAAGAGTTGAAATACATCTTAGTGAAGATGAGGAAAGAGAGAGAAAAGAGAAAACAATGCAAAGTTGAGAAGAGCTACCACAATGAGATGAAGGTGCATGAAGACACCAAGAAGAGGTTAGAGATGGAGAAAGAGATAGTAGAAGTGAGGTAGCAAATAGATAAGTTGTTGACCATGATATAACAAGTGAGATAAATTGAGTACCCATGTTGTGGATAGGCAATGAAAAAGAAGCCAATCAAATGGTCAACCAAGCTATAGGTGAAGAAAAGAAAGGTGCAAGCCATGAGAGAGGATAGAAGGCAGAAGAGGTTGTTATACAAGCAAATAAAGAGATAAATGCAATGGTTTTGGGAGCTTGAGCATCATGGAGAACAAGAAAATGAAGAAGAGCAGTACCTTGTAAAGGACAAGATCCATTTGAGTGAAGAGAAGGAAAGAGAAAAACATGCTAAAGTGCTTGAAAAGATTGAGTTATAATAGATTGAGGTACTTTATCTAGAACAAATGGGAGAGCAAGGTGATGTGGATGAGTATATAGCAGAGGAGCGACAGATATGGCAGCACATAATGGAAGAGATAAATGATTTGAGTCTCATAGGAGACAAGGAGACCATCGTGGCAGCTAAGTTTGCATTGCAAGCAATTTTGAGTCAAGGAAAAGAAGAAATGGCAGCCAAAGAACAAGCAAAAATTGAGGAAGAACAAAGTGAAGACCAAGGGAGCAAGCAAGAGGTGATTTTAATTTACATGTTTGCTTCATGTGCAGGTCATTAGAGGCAAAGATATGCGCAACAGTTGCCCATGAATAGATTGAAGAAACAAAGCAAGAGGAAAAGTAAGAGAGAGAATAACAAAGGAGGAGCCATCATGAGTTTGAACAAACATCCAAAAGGTCTATATGTTTCACGTAGGCCTTGGGATCCAGGTGGAAGAAGGATGCTGCAAAGAACCATCAAAGTCAAAATCTTTTATAACTCTCATGGAAAGTTTTTTCGCTCCTCGGTAGTATGATGCAAGAGCATCACCTACCACTTTGTACCTATTGGTCAATTGTCATGTTTTGAGTCTTTTTCAAGATGTTTTGGTCATCTTAGGTATATAGGAGCCATTTATAATTGTTATAATGGTTTCAAATTTGAATTAGAGGAGTATTGGCATTTTATCGCCAAAACTTTGATTTGAATTTTCAAATGCTCTTGTGTAGTTTAGGAGATCTCAACCTCATTTCAAGAGGTCTCAATGTTGTACATTGTATGGTTAGGTTCTAATAAGGGGTCAATGTGTGTTCAATCCCCACATGACTCACATGATGAGTCACCTTAGTGGTTATAATAGAAGTTAGAAAAAAATTCACTTCCCCAATGTACAAGAGGAAGTTAGGAAAAGTAGTTAGATCAATTTTGACAATAAAAGAGAGTTTGGAAATGTCTTTGAAGTCAGTCAATCAAGGTATAAGATTCAGATAATGAGAGTAGAGGGGTTGGATTTGAAATAGTGATGTAGAACCCCTGAAGGAATGAAAGAAGAAATTTTATATTCTTGAAAACAAAAGTTGCAGAGTTTGTGTTATTGTATATAAGCTTTGAAAAGGACTATGTTTTGAATGTTTATGGAAGAAAGATTCAAGAAGATAATTGGTTCATGTTTCAAATGTGAGTGGTGAGTGTGCTAGTTTCTTTTTTTCTATGTTAATCCAAGTATTCACTTTGTGAGATTCAACATTCTTTAAACAAGTACATTTGCAAACTCTGTTTCCTATTATTACTCATCTTAAAAGAAAAGAGTTAACCACATCATGTTACATAAAAATATGTAATCATTTAAAATCATGTGTTAAAATTTGTATAATATTTCATCATAGTATGAATATATAATCAAGGCATATATGAAACATGTAGTGTAAGGCATACAAGTGTCATGTCAAGATAGATATAACAATTAGGTGCATAATAATAATCATCACAAATATAACTAATGGATAATAACCTATAGAGTAAAGTGCAAGATATAGATCATGGCACAACACACAAGATTGAAAGTGTGTGATATGGATCATGACACCACAAACTCAATAGACAATCCTATATTTATCCACTCATAAGCACATAATGTCATGACCATGATGCACACAATAGCACTCAATGTAATACAAGGCAATAACCAAACACATTGTACAATAAAATGTCGCACAACAAGGAAAGGGATAAAGAAAGAGTCATGTAATGAAAACTCAATCAAGAAAAAGTAATGAGGCAAGGCAAATGCCAAATAAAGAGTCAATGAGAAACTCAATTAAGCAAAAATCAAAGATGAAGGCAAGGGCCCAAAGAAATAAAAAAATAAGATAAAAAGGTAAAGGCCCAAAGAAAAGTTCATACAATGAAAACTCAATTAAGTAAAAGTCACGTAAAAATTTAAAGGCCCAAAGAAAGATGTATACAATCATGCACACAATCATGCAAAATATTATGAGAGAAGGTCAGGGTAAAAGAAAAAGGCATACAATGACACACTCAATCAAACAAAGTCATACACTAAGGAAAGAGGCACAACAAAGCATAACCAATGATTTGCCTATGAAATTAAATAACAATAACCAAGCATAGAACAAATCAAACTAGTCTACACCATTAATTTATGTTAAAGTCACAACATAAAAAAGTAGCATATCCATGAAAAAGACTATAAGAAAGAGTAAGGCATGTATAGATAATTAATGTAGCTCAATGTGATAAATGGAAAGGTCATAGAAAGTAATAACCTATTATAATGTAACCTATTGAGTGATATGCCCCCAACAAAGACATGACCCCTAAGTATACGAATGTCTCGCATCCATGTATCATGTATAATTTGTATGTCCTACATCTTACTCATGTATATTATGCAATGCATATGCATATGTAAAATGATATGTAATATACCAAGCATGTGATAAATAACATACATTAATAATGTAAACTAGTAAACGTGTCATGCTTAGCTTCTAAATTTGAATGTTTTGATTTTTTATTTTTTTTTAATTTCTGAAATATTTGGAACAAATACTTATAAATCAATCATATAAGTCATCACAACCATCATATAAGTCTATGTCACTTAGTTTTTCCTCTTCTTTTATGCTTTCCTAGAGATTGTGCATATGTATTGCATTTTCTTCCACTATGTATGATCGTTCAAGTGTTGTCATTGTAGTTATCCTTAAAGCATTACCCGTTTGGTTATCATTGTTACCATCATGTTGAATCATAATTGTATTTCCTTCATGTAATAAGGTAATGTACCAATTTAGTTTATCCATAATAGCTCCATATGTTCTAACCTTTATCGTCGAGTGCATCACCCATATGAATGTATCAACAAACTTTAGCCCATAAGTAATTGGTAGTGTGATATGTCCAATTGATCCTTCATAAGGTATAGTGTGTTGCAATTCATTAATGGCGTGTCCCATTTTTTTGTAATAAATCAATATTTCACATGCATGGGTAATATCTTTCCTTAGTCTTTATCTATCACTGATAGTCACCCTCAATGTATACTATAATAGTCAAAATATCTTTATCATAGATGCTTTTAATTCATGCATATTGTAATTTTATATTGAGTTCTACTAGAACTAATTATTGGTCATTGTTTCTATATTACCTTAATGATCCTTTCATTCTTATAATTTTGAATTATGTGTTGTAATTCTACATAATCATTTATTCCATGCCTGGTTATTCTATCTTAATCACGATATGATTTATCTTCCTGAGGTGATAGACATTGCATAGCTCTATTTCTAGTAGTCAATAACATAATCAAATTTTTATCAATTAATATTTTAATATGATGCTTGGTTTATCATTAATACTTATTAATTATATTGTTATGGAAGGTTTTGTATCTATAAATTCCACATCGCTCATATAATTATGATCTAAACATTTATTACAGTGCAAAATGTGCCATTGTTCCTAGCCCAAGTTATGTTTATAATACAAAGGTTTGCCTTGATGGTGCATTTAGCATATGAGGATCATGGTGTGAGGTAACATTTCAACATCTATTTTATTTCTTATTATGTTGCCTATCTATAATTATTGTCTCTCCTATGTCCAATTTAGATTATTGTTGAGTATACACCTTTGATTTATTCATATTCTTTGTAAATGAATTATCCTCATACTCTCTTGGACCAATATGTTTAAACATATTATGAGACAAGTGCTCATATGGATCAATAGGATTAAAATTTAGGTTGCCAAATAAGCATTTATATTCCTTTGCACTTCATTATCATCGTCATCACTATCATAATAATATGTGATTATGCAAGTTGGATTTTTTTAACTAGCCAACAAGGGAAGATTTGGTATTGTTTATTTAGGTTGTTCAACATGAGTTTGTGGTTTTTTCTTTATTTCTTCATTAATGGTCATGACTGGATCTTTATCATCATATTTTTTCTATTCACCAACCTCATACGTATGATTTTTTTCTATTGGGATAGGTTGTGATGGAGGTACTATAGAATAATGCATATAATATGTTTTTGAATTACCCTCATTATTAGGTTGTGTCATTTTACAATATTTGAATTGATCATTGTCTATGGGGCATGTATACAAATGTCCATCATTTATGAATTTTACACACCTATGTAATGTAGATGGTACTTCTTCCAAAGCATGCATCCAAGGTCAACCATAGAGAAAATTTTAATGTAGATGATTAGGCAAGACTTGAAATAGGGTAGACAATGTCTTGTTTCCTATTGTCACATCCAATGATGTTGATCCAAGTACATGATATGTAATATTATCAAATCCTTTTATGCTTTGATTTGATTTTTGAATAGTTTCCATATTGATACCCCATGGTTGTAAGAAATTTATGTTGCAGATATTTATTCCTAGTCCATTATTAATCAATAAACTTTTGACTCCTTTACTTTTAGTTTGAGCTTGAATGAACAATAGGATATTTTTCTTTATTTTGTGTTTGGTGGGCCAGTCTTCCTTTTCAAAGGAAATCACCTTTTTGGTATCTTTTAATGCATTCATAATTAAGGCAAAGTATCCAGATTATGTATCATTCAATAGAAATTGTTTTACACAATGCCTCATCTAGGATGTCCTTGTAAACGTTCGATCTCTTTAGTAATTCAATGATATAAATCTTAGCATGGGTATTTTTTAGTTGATAAATAATATCATACCATTTAGTTTGGATGGCCTCTTTGGATGTGGAGGGGGATGAGGAGGAACATGTTGACTACCTCTATTTTGATACACATGATAGAGAACTTGACCTCTTCTTGTGGTGACAACATGGACCATGGAATGTAATATAAGCCTAGGATGAATAATTGGAGCGAGATGGTAGCTAGTACAACCTTGAGATCTAAGATGAGGAGGAACAAAATGAGTCATGAATTCCATTCAATACCTAGTAATAACTTTGAGGTATGTAGTTAAAATCTAAGAAGTTTCATTATTTTAAACCTATCTAGCAGGTCTACAATGAGTTATTATAATGGTTCTTGATAATATGATGTTAATATAAAGATCTTCAACAGTACATAACCTTTATAAGGATCTTACGGTAGAGAATCAAAAAGTTTGCAAGATAATACAAGGTTTTAGAGCATAACCAAGATGTAGATAAATTTAACAAGCCTTCCATGAGGTCGGTATACCTATAAGAGGTTTTTTTAGTCTTGAAACCTTGCTAGCAATACTACAAGGCAATTCATTATTATCAATTAGGAGGACAAGGTTTTTTGGCATGTTTCCAAGGCTCCTTGGTTGATAAATGAGAATACAAAGGTTTTTAAGCATTGTCAAGTATATCTATAGGCAAGTAGACTTCCTAGGTAGGTTAATATGAGTTTGTAGTTTTAAGAACAAGATTGGAGGATGATACAACCATATCAACAAATTTGCATTCATGAATTAAAGGGTCTTCATGGTGATATAATCTCCTTCAATATGGTTGTAGGTTTGCATGGGTAGAGTATGCAAGTTTTGGAGCTCTTAGAATGAGGGTTGCAGGCAGTTTTCAAAGTTTCATGCATGATTAAGAACCCATTAACAATTCTATGACAAAATATATAGGGTTTTTATAATCTTTCATAATGAAAACATGTTTTATCATCTCAAGACCCCTTCTCAATAGCCAACAAAGGCCAAAACAATATTGCATGGTCTCAATACCTTCAAAATAGGTCTATAGGCTTGTTAGGTTTGAAATTGTAGGTTTCAAGCACCTTCTAGATGCATGCAAGTCTGCAACTATTTTATGGGGTTCCTATGATGATTATACAAGCCAATACAAGATTTTCAAAAGCCTATAAACCTTCATACAAGTTTGCATGTATGAGTTAGAATGTCTTCACAATGGTATAAAGGCTATGACCCAAGGTTATAGACCTTCAAGCGTATTTCAAATATCTCATGAAGTCTAATAGGTTTGTGAACAAAGATGAGATAAGAAGAATGAGTTGCAGGCCTATTAATTAGGCAAAATAAAGTTGCAAGGTTCCAAACATCCTTCAAGGAGCTTAAGTATGTTTCCAAGTTATTTTGCAAGTTTAAGACCCCCAAGGCAAAGTTCTTATGAGCCAAACAACCTACAAGTCTGCAAATTAGGTGATGAACCAAAGAAACATGAAGGTTTGTATGAGAGTCACAAGGTTTCAGATATCCTCCAAGGGGCATAAACAACAAGTAACAATGAGTAGAAAGGTGTTATACAAGGGACTAAACATCTTATAATAGTTCTAAGAGGTTTATAAACAAGTTTTCCATGTTTGCATGAGGATTTAAGGTCAAAATAGGGTTTTTTGTTACCCTAAAAACCTATCTAATATGCCTACATCAGAGTTTTCAAGGATCCTCTAAATGCATGCAAATATTTTATATCCATTAAGGCTTAGCGAAAGGTTTATTAAACATATATAAGAGGGTTGTAAGCCTAGAAAATAGATAACATCAAGTTCCAAGGTGATTTATTAGTCTACAATGAGATGTTAGATGTAAGTATACAAAAACCAAAGGTTTCATGTAATTGTATACTAGTGTTAAATGTTCCATGACTATTGTAGGCTTACTAAGTTATGAATTATAGGTTTCTAGATCTCCTAAACAAACCCTACAAGCCCGCAAAAAGCCTCTATGCTTCATCAAGAAGGGAACACAAGGTTTGCAAGGTGATGTCAATGATAGAAATAAGTTCTATGATCATATAGTGAGGTAACAGGCTTCCAAGGTCTCCATATACAAAGATAAGAATATTTGAGTAAAATCCAAGCTCATATATAGGTCTATAGTTAGGATCTACGAAGTTGCATGATCTTAAACCTATCTAGCAGGTCTGCAACAAGTTATTGTAAGGTTTATTTATAATATGATGCTAATATAGAGATCTTCAACACTACAAAACCTTCACAAAGATCTTAAGGTAGAGAATCAAGAAGTTTGCAAGATAATACAAGGTTTTATAGCATAATCAAGATGCAGATATATTTAGTAAGCCTTCCACGAGGTTGTTATACCTATAAGAGTTTTTTTTAGTCTTGAAACCTTACTAGCAAGACTACAAGGCAATTCATTATTATTCAAGTAGGGAGACAAGGTTTTTTGACATGTTTCCAAGGCTCCTTGGTTGATAAATGAGAAGATGAAGGTTTTCAAGCATTGTTAGGAATACCTATAGGCATGTAGACTTCCTAACTAGGTTAATATGAGTTTGTAGTTTTAACAACAAGATTGGAAGGTGATACAACCATATCAATAGATTTTCATGCATGAATTAAAGGGTATTCATAATGATATAAGCTCATTAAAGATGGTTGTAGGCCTGTAAGGGTATATTATGCAAGTTTTAGAGCTCTTAGAATGGGGTTTGCAGGTAATTTTCAAAGTTTCATGCGTAATCGAGAACCTACCAACAAGTCTGTGATAGAATATATAGGGTTTTCGTAATATTATAGAGTGAAAACATGTTTTATAATCTCAATACCCCTTCTCAATAGCCAACAAAGTCCAAAACAAGATTCCATGGTCTCAATACCTTCAAAACAAGTATATAGGCTTGTTAGGTTTTCAATTGTAGGTTTCTAGCACCTTCTAGAGGCATGCAAGTTTGCATCTATCTTCTGAGGTTCCTATGATGACTATATGAGCCAATACAAGATTTTCAAAAGCTCAAACCTTCATACAAGGCTACATGTATGAGTTATGTCTTCACGATGGTATAAAGGCTATGACCCAATGTTATAGACCTTCAAACATATTTCAAAGATCTCGTGAGGTCTAATAGGACTGTGAACAAAGATGAGATAACAAGAATGAGTTATAGGCCTGTGTATTCTGGCACCAAATATGTGGACCTTCAATCCTACTATTTTTTAGATTGTAACTACTTATAGCCTAGTGAAATTATCACCAATCATATACAGTCTAAAACACTAAAAATGGACTAATACCATCAATTTCCAAGATTGTTTTTAATTCATAGGAAAATAGTATATAATCTTTTCATTTTATTGACTATTTTCCCATGTTAAAATGCTACTCATAGAGTTTAGGAATTAAGATCCTCTCAAAACAATGGAAATATTAAGTAATTCAATGTGTGCAAAATGAGTACCAATAAACCTCACGATCTAATGTAAGATACTATTAAAAACAAGTCAACCCATTCACACTAAAGTTATAAAAATCTAATATATTAAACAAATCCAAAATTAAGGAAAAATATATGTAACATTTTGTCAAACAGTTTGTGTGCATCACTTACCTGGGTGACTTAGGGCAAGAATGCTTGGTTCAAGAGGATTGATGCCTTCACGATCAACTCATTTGGTAAAAATGTAGTCTACTACACTCCTTGCCACCAATTTTCATCATACATGGGATTCCTTTAAGCAAAACATAGCCCAAAATCAAATTAGAAATGACTTCATTTCTGTTGCATAAGGAAAAATGATTATGCACTTCCAAAATACAGTGATTGCCAAAGCTATATACAAATTTATCTTGCAATATTAATCCTTGCATTGTAGTTTGAAGGAAAATAAATAAATATATATATATATATATATATATATATATATATATATACATATATATACATATATATACATATATATATATATATATATATATATATATACATATATATACATATATATATATATGTATATATATGTATATATACATATATATATATATATATATACATGTATGTATATATATATATATATACATATATATAATATACATATATATATATATAATGTATATATATATATATGTAGGATATATGTATATATATGTATATGTATATGTATATATATGTATGTATGTATATGTATATATATGTATGTCTATACATATATATATATATATACATATATATACATATATATATATATACATACATGTATATATATGTATATATATATATGTATATATGTATATGTATATATGTGTGTGTATATATATATATACATATACATATACATATATATATATACATATATATATGTATATGTATGTATATATGTATATATATATGTATGTAAATGTATGTATATTATATGTATATATGTATATATGTGTGTGTGTGTATATATGTATGTATGTATATGTATATATATGTATGTATATACATATATATGTATGTATATTATATGTACATATATATATATACATATACATAATGTACATATATATATATAATATACTAAGCATATATACATTATATAGTCTACATATATATATATATATATGTATACATGTATATATATATATGTATATATATATATATGTATATATGTGGGTGTGTGTATATATATATATACATATATATGTATATATATACATATGTATATATATACATATATATATATATATACATATACATACATATATATATATACATATATATATGTATATGTATGTATATATGTATGTAAATGTATGTATATTATATGTATATATGTATATATGTGTGTGTGTATATATGTATGTATGTATATGTATATATATGTATGTATATACATATACATATATATATATATATACATATATACATATACATATATACATATATACATATATACATACATATATACATGGAGATACCATTATATATATGTATATATATATAATGTATGTATATAGTCTCGCATATATATAATATACATATGGCTATATAATATACATATAATATATACATATACATACATATACATACATATACATACATTATATATATATATATATATATATATATATATGTAACATACATATATATACATATGTATGTATATATAGGTATTATAATATATATATATAATATACATATGGCTCTGATACCATTCTACGAAAGCTCTGATACCATTCTAAGCAGGCTACCATTCATTCATCATTCACACAGGCTTTCAAACTTAAAATCGCACTTTCTTATTATTATGACAATTGCAATACAAAGAAAGAAGCAATTGACTTACAGGTTTATACTAAGACTTAGACTGGACTTCTACAAGACGCTGCTGATCCTTGCTCCTTCTCTCCGTTTCGTTCTGCCTAATAACTCATCGAACTCTCCTTTATATAGAGAAAGGGAGGAGAAGATCGACGGATATCACATAGCGGCAAGATCAACGGCACACACAAAAAGCAAACAAAAGATGCGATAGACATGTGGGTTATGGGCCCACTACGCACCGCCAAAGAAAAAGAAGATTCTACCGACACGGCCGGATAGAATACCGCCTTTAGAATGTGGTGAGGTCCACAAAGATGCTTTTAAAAGAGAGATATAGTGCTCTCTAGTCACTATCACGGACAGACCCCGTGATTAGTCGTCGTCAGCATACTCATGGGAACTAGCTGGAGAATATGGCTCAAAGTCATTCGTATCTTCAGTCGTGTCACTCGTTGTGTGATCCATGAATAAAGATGAAGGAATCCTGCAAAGTTTTCCATCAGGAGTTTCTGGAAAGATGGCTTCGTGACTTACAATTACACGTCTCCACATCGAAGCAACTGGTAATGCAGGTTGTATGCGAGCATGGGCATTGTATTGATGATTTTGAACTAGGAATAGTTCAAATTTTACCCTGAAAGGAATCCTTAGTGCCATAAAGATATTACGCAACATATTAGGAGCAATATTAACAAAATATTCTGTGCAAGCTGTCCTAGGCATAATATAATCTAGAAATTGAAACATATAATCTGGGATATCTCCACATTCCCAATAGTTCTCACGACTAGGATTGAACTTAGGCCAAAAAGTAGACCATTTGAAAGTGAAGGTTGTTCCCATCCTGTAAATCATCTGTTTCAACATCTTACCATAATCTGTATCAGGATCCATGCTTATAGAATAATTTCTGTTTAACAGTGTTGTATGAACACTGTTTTGTCCTTCTATTGCTGCATAGTGTGTACTCCATGCTATGTTCTGAGAATTCAAAATATCAGAAGCTTCATAGGATTCTACCTTTAACTTTCTGATCTCATTTTGCAATTGAGTTTGCACTAATGGCCTTGAACGCCATATATGACTGTGAAATTCATCTCTGATCTCTGTTACAGTCATTATATTTTTTGACTGAAATTCTCTTGTCAAGTAATCGGCTAGAGAATTCTTTGTACCTGGAATGTGCTCAACTGTAAAATCAAAATCTGAAAGATAGGTTGCCCACCTGATTAATCTGCTAACAGATCCTTTCTTTAAATTGTCAGCTGAATTCAAAATACTCATAAAATTTTTCAAATCTGATCGAACAATGAAATGTTCAGATCTGATAAAGAACATAAAAGCTTGAATTGCTTTTATAACTGCTAAGATTTCTTTATGAGTTGAATGGTAATTCAACTGTGCTTTCTGAAATGATCCAGAGGCATACCTGCATGGTTTCTCATTTCCATCAGTAGATTTTTCTTTTAACACTGCACCCCAATATTCATCTGAGGCATCTGTCTCAATGATCTTCTGTCCTTTTCCAGGCAACTGCAAAACAGGCAAGTTTGCACACTTCTGTTTAATCCTTTTAACAGCTGCAGTCATCTCATCAGACCAAACAGGAGGATTTTTAGATAACCTTTTATTGAGCAAGATTCTATCTTGAGCGACATGAAAATACTGACCAGCAATGTAATTTACACAACCTAAAAATCTTTGTAACATGGTTTTATCAATAATCTCATCAGGAAAATTTTGTATATTCTGCAATACATGCGGCTGAACACTCACATTTCCTGATCTAATAGTAACTCCAAGAAAATCAATCTCATCCTTGAAAACTACCATTTTCTTTTCTGATAATACTAAACCATTCTCAAAGATAATCTGATGATTACATAGTTGATAGCATAGAAGAAAAGTTGTCCAAGCTAAATTTTACATCAACAAGCCCTTGGCGAATGTAGTAATGTTAAAGAAGATACTGAAAAGAATGATGATCTATTGATAACATAAGAGAAATATTGTCCTAGCTAAGTTTTGAGGATTATAGAAGTGACATAAAGTGTTTGATATTGGAGCCCTTTATATAACTCCTCAAATCGCCAAATTTCATTTGAACAAGAGTTGCAATGCATCAAGTCCATTTGGGAAGAATGAATTGGGATTGCAAATTTAGAAGCGTTTTTCATCATTATATGTTTAGATAATGGTAGATTGAAATATAGGATAAAATGTGGGTATATATCAAGAGCCACTTGGTTGGTCTTAGTATGAATCAATATTCCAAATGAAGAATAAATGTTAATACTTCATAGAAAAAATAACATTTTGAATCCCTTCATGCATTTAGAAAAGGTTTATATAACTAAATACTCTTAATCTCTGGCTTGAAAAACGGTAGAATGCATTTAAGAAACAATTTTGGGCTTAAAGAAGAAGACCCAATTTTTTTTTTATCCCTTTTAAGTGTTTATGTAATCTTGGCATTTTGAATGTTAGAGCTAATATCATGTTATCCTGATTTCAATCTTTAGGTTCATGATGTTTTAACCATGCAACTGGTTTTTCTTCTGTTTTCCCTCTTCAGCCCTGCAGATTTCAATGCAAATAGGAAATCGCAAGCAACAATGGTGCATACTGCAGCTTGTGTAGGTGTGAGCAAATCATACAATTCCTTCAGTGTCTGAAGACGAAGCTGATCTGCCTTTACCAGGAGGTTATGAAGATCGGCAAGCTTTGAGTAAACCAATTCCTGTCCTTTAGGGAAGTTTATAAGACCCTTTAAGCCTACCCCGCTATATAGGGCTTTCACAATTTGTTGATCAGCCAAAAGCATCTGAGAAGACATTGGAATTAAGTAAGAAAAAACTAGTATCTAATAACTTGTCTAAGCAATAATGGAAAAAACTGAGATTGAGACAAGAAGGAAAAGAATTGTGCAATTTATGATAATAAGAACTGAGATTGAGACCACAAGGAAAAGAATTGTGCAATTTATAATGATAAGAATACTGACCAATGACAAAATTGACAAAGTAGAAACAATTTTTCTTAGCAATATTAGAAAACATCTAAGGAAAAGGATTATGCAACTAATGATCAGAAGATTAACCAGTGACAAAAGAACAAAGTAAATCGCAATTGGAGCTTAATTTTGTCTTCCTTACCTATTTGAACCAATCCACAATTATAATAAAAAAATTGTGCTCGCCATTGGACCTAAGCTTGCAGGTATCGAAAAAGATCTTGACAGTAACAGGATGACTTGATGAACAAGTAGCTGAAGTCAGAAGGTTGAATCATTAAGTTTGCCTCAACAAAACTCCCACTTGAGTTTTTGATGGAAGGTGTTATGCACTGCCTAGATATATAA